>VWZT01013506.1:240940-263649 GCA_013397055.1 Pachycephala philippinensis | reverse complement strand
TCTGTGTATATGTTTATTTACATCTCCATTCAGCTATGGAAAAATGCCAAACCCAAACAACTCCCCCTCGTTAATTCATTCATCAGTACAAACATCTTCTAGATCCCTGTGCCAGGCTGTGAAAAATTATTGGCAAATCTAAAAAAACCCTGTAGTTTAAAGACACGGAAGCCCACAGTGGCCAAATTCTGGATGCCATTCTGTGGTGACACTGTTTCTTCTCAGCCCAGCTTTATAATTTTGAATATTTTTATTATTTTTATTTTTATTTTTATTTTTATTTTTATTTTTATTTTTATTTTTATTTTTATTTTTATTTATTTAGCAACCACAGACTACATATAACAAGTATGGTACACAAATCTTGGTCCTATCTGGCAGAAAAACTGTTCATCTCTGTTCTTTATCTGTCAGCAGCAGACACGTGAATACAGAACTTTCTGGAGGGTAGGGTGACAGCCACATCAGCCAGCTCCTGTAAACCTCTTTCCTCTAATATCCACTAACAGGAAGACAGCACTCTTATGGGAGGAATAGTTATGGAAAACTAGGAAAATTAATATTTTCCATCAAGAAAAATAAAACTGAGGACCAAAAATTTAAGATAAATAGATACACTGAACTAGGATGCACTTGAATGTGTATATGCTATCAACTTAATAAATTGCATGAAAAAGGAGGCCCTGTATTGATTTACTAGTCTGTATTTGCTACGTTGGTTCATTATCCAAAGCTCTAAAATCAAACTAAAATCATTATAATATATTTAAATTCTATATCAGTGACACTAATAACATTAGTCCAAAGCATCAATAAAGGGCAAAAATTAGAAAGGCATTGACAATATATGGAACTATTTATGTTATGCCTCTCACTAAATCTGTTATGTAAGAAAATGTAGGTTGGTATTTCATAAATACAATTTGACATTTATATTACCTCTAAAAGTTAGAGCTACTTTGTCAAAATCCCTGGGATGAAAGCGCAGTAGAAAAAATATTTGACATTGCAGTCAGATTTAGTGACAGGTTCAGTGATAATTTACACTTTGTAGAAAATTAGCAGTTAGAAAGTATTTGACTTGAGACCCTTGGAAAATAGGAACCATCAGGCCTGAAAAAGAGCATTCTTTGAACAGGTAGAAGAGAATTCTCCTGGTCAGCTCTAATGATTGTGGTTTCAATACTATAAGTTACTGTTCTAAATACAGGCTGTAGGTTTATTACTTACAATTGGCCAAGGAAGAAGTGGCCAGGGAAGTATTTTTTGGGAAAATTACCGTCTAAAAATATCATTGTAGTAAAGCAAAAAATGTTTCACAGATTACACTGATTTCCCTTAAAGTTATTCTAGGAGAAAAAACACTGACAATGTTCCAAATGTCTCATATTGAGAGAATATGAAGAAAAAAAAATGATTTTTCATTTAAAATAAAATTTTTGGCTTTTTTCTTATTTTCTTTTTCATCAAGATAAAGTTCATATAGCAATATATTGTAGAATTTAAAAGTCCAAAAGAAACCCCAAAATACTTTCGTTCATGCACAGATGTTTTGGTTTCTGGTGGTTTTTTTTCCCAGATTTTTCCTTTAGGGCACATTACACAATTTTTTAATTTCTATGCAATTGTTTGAAGTCTATTTCCCACATCACTTTAAAAACTGAACCTAGTGACTGGAGGTTATGTTACATCCTATAGATCATCACAAGTATCTACAATCACAATGGCTCTTTGTGTAAAAGTACACATAGCGTATTTTATAGAAGTTTTTGAAAAATTCTGATTATGATAAATAAGAAGGGGAAAAAATCCTTTTTCTCCCCCTGATCTCTAGGGTTATACATCACCATAGAGAAAATTAAAGCCATAAAAACTTTACTTTAGCAGTAAATTAAGCACTGGGGAAAATGTCTCATGAAAGTCAGAGCAGTGTCTGACACAAGGCATCCTTCTTCCAAGATGAGCACTGAATCATCTGGCACAAGAAAAGTTGTATGAATCATGTGTCATACAATCATAGGATTTTTTGATTTGGAAGAGACCCATCAGGATTATTGAATACAATTCCTAGTCCTCAACTGCTTGTCATATGTCTTCCCCTCTAGACCCTTCACTACCTTCATAGCCCTTCACAATTTTCATAACCCTTCTTTGGACACTCTCTAATAGCTTTATATCTTTCTTATATTGTGACACCAAAAACTGCCCCCAGGACTCGAGGTGAGCCTGCCCCAGTGCAGATCAGAGCAGGGCAGGACAATCCCCTCCCTTGCCCAGCTGGTGATGCCGTGCCTGATGCCCCCAGGACAGGGTTGTCCCTCCTGCCTGCCAGGGCACTGCTGACCCATATTCCATTGACCAGGACCCCCAGGTCCCTTCCCACAGCCGCTTTCCAGCCTCTCAATCCCCAGTCTGTCTGTACATCCAGCACTGCCCCAACCCAAGTGAAGAATACAGCACTTGCCCTTGTTAATCTCCAGAGTTGGTTATTGCCCATCTCTGACTTCTTGAGGTCTCTCTGCAGGGGCTCCCTGCCCTCAAGGGAGTCAACAGCTCCTCTCGATTTAGTGTCATTGATAAATTTCTTTAGTATTCCTTTGAGTTCTGCATCCAAGTTGTTAACGAAGATGTTGAAGAGAACTGGGACAAGGATGGAGCCCTGCAGAATCCCACTATTTACATTGCCAGCCTGATGTCACCCTATTCACTACAATCCTTTGGGTGTGCTCTTCTTTCCCTCTGTTACATCTATGTCTGAAAATGACGCATTAGTCCGTATCTTCATGTTGTTATTACTAAGAGTCTGTGTAGGGAATATTCACAAAGCACACTGAGATATCCTTTGGCTAAGACATGGTACAGCAACACTGAATAATTACAATTTTATGGGGAAAAAAAACCCAAAATATTTGAAAATATTTTTTTATGCCAAAAAAAAAAAGGGGGGAAGATTAGATACATATATTTATATAAATATGTTTCTATCTATCTATCTAAAGCTGGTCTTTATATGTAATTTTCAATTTAACATTTATTAATACATACACACTTATGGTGCAAATTTTGATCTCCTAAACAAAAATAACACAGTGGAGACATCAATAAGGTCCTTAATACATTGTCCTTTCTGATTAAAGGGAGTCCATGCTGCCTGCTCACAGATAAGGAAAGCAAATCCAGTCCTGTTTCTGTGATCAAACAAGGACCCCTGAGCTGAAGAGCTGCCTTGTTATTACTCATCACTGCAGGCAGCAGCATAAAACCAGTCAGTTTTTAAAAGAACACTTGTTTACATCTCTTGGTCTCTCTCACCTGTGTGTACACACACACATAGAAAAGGAGACCCTGTTCAGCGATATTAACACAATTGTGCCACTACAATTGGCATTCAGTACATCAGAAAACATCAAAAATGGTTTGATTGAACTTGTATGCCTAGCAACAGGGAAGGATGTGTTCAGCTGTGGCTCTGGCTGGGGTGGAGATGGTTTTGTGCCATGTAATCATACAGGTTAGCAGCTGGCAGAGTATTTCTCTTTATATCAATGCTATACACTGTCTGATATTAGGTATATGAACAAATAGCTAAAAAATTAAACAAATAAATGAATTTTTCCCAGGATTTTATAGAATATTATTTGCTTTGTTTGGAAAAGTTTGCAGTGAATTACATAGGAGTTAATGACCAAAGCTCTAATACATGTTCCAGTTTGCTTACAAAAGAATGGTGAGATTAGAGTCTAGCAAATCTTTTCTATTTAGATCATAAACACGTCCAGCTCAGCTCATCACCCTGGACACCCTTCATAGCACACAGAGAGAAAAAGGAATTTTTGGAGCACAGTTCATCCCCTCTACTTCAAATCTTGATGTTATAGAATTATAGAATGGTTTGAGTTTAAAGTGACCTTAAAAGTCATCCAGTTCCAAACCCCTGCCACACTTTCCAGGCTGCCCAGGGCCTCAACCAACCTGCTCTTGAACACTTCCATGATTGAGACATCCACAGCTTCTCTGGGCAACCTGTTCCAGTGCCTCATCACTCTCATAGGAACAAATGTCTTCCTCATATTCAATATAAATCTACCCCCCTTCACTTAAAACCATTCCCCCTTGTCCTATCACTTCATGCCCTTGCAAAAAGTCCCTCTTCTGCATTCTTATAAGGCACTATTCCCAAGAAATTCTCCTTGCTTTCCACAGATTATGTATGAAGGAAAATTAAACTAGAAGCTCAGATACAGAAGATTCAGAGATGGACAGAGAAGTTCCACCCTAGTGCTTGTTAAAAAAAAAAATAAAAATTCATACACTTTTGAACAGAGGAAAATAAAAGTAGAGCATCCTGAATTCGAATAGGTATTTTCTTCCCTCAGAGAGGAGAAATGTTTCAGACATGACGATTTGGATTCTTCACTCAGCAGTAATTGATGACTCCAAGAAGCTGACAATTGGTCCCAGGGCATGTATTTTTGGGTCTAGTGCGAGCTTGGAAATCCTCTTAGAGAAAAATTAGGAACTGAAGGAACCTAAGATAGAAGTGCAGAGGTGTGCAGGGATGTGAAGGTCTCATCTCGTCCTTACAAGAGAGAATGGCCACAGCTGATACACGAGCCAGCTGAAGGTACCTTGCCAAGGCACGTGGGCTGGTTTGGACCTAACAAACAAATTAAACTCAGCTCTCTTGCAGGTGCCATTTCTCTCATGGTGTTTGGCAGAATATGCTATTAAACACAGTGAACTCCTATCACACTGCATGTACCAAATTACTTGGCTCTGTGTTGCCTTCTGAAGCACAGACCCAAAGCAAATGGTCACTCTGACAAGCTCTTTATTTAATAAAGCAACAACAAGGACTGCAGTTTCCTATTTAGAAATGCCAGGCTCTATTATGTACTGACAGTCACTGCCAGGGAGAAAGTGACTTCAGGCTTGGATCTCTGTTCACGTATGACAAGAGCTACAGGAATAATTGATTTTACAGCTCAATGCCCAAATGGGGAAAAAAGGAACGTGTTAAGTCAACTTAGGAAGAAGTATTTCCTTGTTCAAAGTGAAATGAAACACCCTTCTTTTGGTTTTTTTTTTCCTCTTTTTTTTTTTCAAAGACCTTTCTCTTAGCAATTACAAGCTATCTAGTCATCGTGACATCACATTTCAAGATTTGCCTCTTAAGCACCACAAGAAACCCTTTACAACCTCTTAATGAGTTACAAATACAAATTAAATCATACCTTAAACTCACCTGTACACTGCAAAGTTAGATAAATTGCCATGTGCTGAGTCATGTTGCACAGCACAGGATGCCATAGCAATTATTTAACGTGGGGAACAGTAAGCAGCAGGATGCAGAGAGGATGTTCATATGGAAAATGCATTCCAACCTATTATAGCATATGCCTGTTTCACAGTTTCTCTCAGAGGTGGTGGACTGAACTCAGCAGTCACACCACTCCTTCCTGTCTCTGACCACAGCATTTGGGGTTTCTCTCTTGCTAGGAGAATGGCATGTCAGTGGGCTACAGTACACAGGAGGAGAGCCGGGCTGACACTGCATTCTCTACACATCAGTCAGATTCTAGAAATAACCCAAATCTCACTGTACTATCACTGTCCCACTGATATTCCATGTGAGCTTTCTGAAATTTGGGTTCTTTTTTACCTTTCCAAAATGTTGACAGGAACTGCCTCAAAATTAAATATCAAAGTGATCAAATATTTGATGAATTCTTTTTCTAAGGTACAGCATTATCACTGGAGTCAGACTGGTTAGGGTTATCCTGACTCATATTCTGCCCCTAAGCACAGGATGTACTGAACAGTCTCATTAATGAAATGTCCCTGTTGCAGCCAATCTTGCTCTGTTTATGCAGCAGGTCATGAAAATGAAAACTTATCTGGGGCTACTTGAAATTTCCCAACAAACTGTGCTTGAGTTGTGTGAAGACCTTGAGACAACAGCACACGAAGCCGCCATTTTAAGCCTAAAAATCCAACCACTTGAAATCCTGGTACTCTCTTAAAATAAAATTATTCTCAGCTACAAATACATCCATGTATGGAGGAAAAATTCCTTACTTCAAACACTGGAGCATCATTTGTGCATCAAAGGCAAAGACAGGGATCCTCCTGTCCAAAGAAAGGAATATATAAAGAAGCTGACACAACAAAAGTGCAGAAAGGATACTAAAGAGATCATAAAAATTAAGTCTCACTTAAATGAGGTGATGAATTTCCTCATTTTCTGTTCCCATTTTGTAGAAAAGACCCTTATGAGTTAGATGCTGCCACAAGCAAAATCTGCGGACCACTATTCATGCATCATAGAAATACGATAAAAAATAGGATATCTTTCCTTTTCTTGGGAAACCTGAAATTCAAAGAGGCCATATACATAAAAAAAAAAAAAAAAAAAGTCTATTTGACTACATTCCACATCAATCTGACAGGTTGAGCCTTTGCTTTTATCAACACTCACTGGTATTATTTGTGAGGAATATACATGTACTGTCTTGCAACATGGCATGGTGCCATCAAGAAACCAAGAAGAATTGTGAATTATTTTAATAACAAGGGTATAGACATGAGCCCCTTGGGGTTTTTGATACTCCTGCCTATTAGCAGGATGTTTATGAATTGCACCGTTTGCTTTCCAGGCTACTACAGCAGGTGGAGAAGATCACTGAATCCTGTCATTTTGTTAACCCTGATTTGGCTTCTGAAATTATAGTTAAGATCTGAAAATAAGTTCTTAGTGGGTTATTTTAGTTCTTGATCATACAGCATCTCATAGGAGGGAAGAGATACAGTGCCAACCATGCCCACCCAAATCTATTTATTGAGAGCTTTGCCCAGAATTCACTGTTGAAATGTGAATTATAGCAAAGCAGTTGCTGCATGGTGGTTAATTACCTTTGTCTTCACAAATGGAGATAAAAAATAAAACAATCACAACACTATTTCTGATCTTTTCCTCATCTTGGCAAATTTAAACATTAACAACATTGTCAAATAAAGGCTAAAGAGGAAATATTTAACTGTCTTTTGACAGTGACAAATTGCTTCAACCTTTATGAGTTCATTTTTAAGCAGTTTGACATTTCGTTACCAAGGCAGAGTTTTTATTCTATATTGTTTCCTTCAGTCTGTTACACAGCCACAAGTGTTACCAAGTAGGTTCCTATGATTCATATGCAAGTGGAAAGAAATCATGTCTCTATTGACAGACTGTTATTTTTTATTATTATTTACAAATGCTCCTGTATATCCCAGACTTTCTACTTGGTTCATGATTGACTTCTCATTTTTCCCCAAAGAGGTGAGTAAAAGATTTTGACTTCTATAGTCTCTGTCAAACCGGATCAGAAGAGAAATCCAACAAGTCTTGTGTTTTGCAAGCAATCACAGTCAAGTATTTGATACCCACGGAGGAGACAGGTAAACAAAGAGAACAAAATAAAAGCCTAAGCCCTGACAGCTTCAGAAACTGAACGCCTTCAAGCAAAGTCTTCCTCAAATTACCCAAATATTGGTTTATATCACAGCCCTCACAGTTCACATCCTTTCAGAACCAGGACTGCAGGAATTGTCAGTGCTGTCATTTTGCACAATTGTGTCAAATCCTACAAAGTTCACACAAGCACCTTCTGGCAATGTGTGGTACCAGCTCTCTTATGGTCTACAGAAATGGGGAGAAAAAGAATCCTTCTATTGGGTCTAAATGTGCTGTTTTTCAGGTTACCTGAATTTTGTCCATTATTGTATTGTGAAAAATAATCAACAGATCTGTTGTGAGAACATACTCCAAGGTCTGTTGTAAAATCAAGTCAAACCAATTTCCATTACTTCCCTACTTATTTTGCTGAAGATAATTCTGCGGCTCAGAGTCCCACCACTCAGATAATTGAAGTGACCCAATGAGATCCATTAGATTTTTCTTTTAGAAATGTTTCAAAACCTGTTTTTAATGAGTATTATTTTATTTCAACTGATCACTCCCAGAAAAATAATTTACATCCTGGCTTAAAGGCACCTTCCTTCTCGCAAAAAAATTGGTCTGCACAAAAATTGCTCCTGTTTGGCCCGGGTGCTGTAATGCTGGTCTGCTTTGTTTGATGTGGGGGATGTGGTTTCTATACCTTTTGCTGCCAGGAAACAGCTCAACGTCTAATCCTGTGATTATGCCACATTCGTGAAGTCTTCACTTATGATACTCTCAGGCAATGAATCATTTATAGGTCTTTCACATGCATGCAAACATACATCAAATGGAAAAGCCAATGATAAAATAATATACAGTCCTTTTTATCACTGCAAAAATCCACAATTTCCGTTCTAACACTGAAACAGAAATAATGGCTAATCAGAATATTTCCTGGGTATGTTACTTTAAGGCAATTACATTGATATGTTATAATTTACTGCAACAAAATAGGGAACTTTTGAATAGCTGGAACTGTATAAATTTGCATAACTATTACATCTTCACAGGTTCATTTTCATAGCCCCACAGATACCTCCTGTATTATGCATAGTACATATACCAGCCCTCAAGTAATTTACACTCAAAGACAATCAAATTTTATGAGCTATGAGTAGCTTACCATTTATTCTGCAGGCCATAATTTTATGGTTTTAAATAAAATACTTCTAATGAGTTCAGTAGCGGAGAAAGAGACTGATTGACAGCTCTGGAGAGTTGAACTCTATTTGTGTACAAAAGAAACACAATATGTAGAGCAGAACCAGAGCTTTACCACCCATATGAACGTTATTTAACACTGCCTTGGGGGTGCCCCGCCGTCCTGCTCAGCCTTTCACCCCTGCTTCTCAGCAGCCAACTCTGTCTGCCAATGCCAGGAAGACCTAATTCCAGCAGAGACATTGCAGGTTGCATCTAGGCCTAACAAAAACCTGTGAGATGGCCACGACTTTTGCCTTGGGTCATCAAAGAGTAGATACATGGTGCCTTCAACTGACTTTATGATTTTATCCAACCCATGGAAAGAGTTTGGGAATACCTTGGCAGACCTTATAGCAGCCTTTCAATACTTAAGAGCAACTTACAAGAAATATGGGAACAGACTTTTCAGCAGGGCCTGTTGAGATAGGACAAGGGGTAATGGATTAAAACTAAAAGAGGGTAGATTCAGATTAGATATAAGGATGACTTTTTTGTGATAAGGGTGCTGAGACACTGGGCCAGATTGCCGTGAGACCAGGTAAATGTCCCATCCCTGGAAACATTCAAGACCATGTTTGACAGGGCTCTGAGCAACCTGATGTAGTTGATGATGTCCCTGCTCATTGCAGGGGGTTTGGACTAGATGATGTTTAAATGTTCTTCCAATCCAAACCATTCTATTAGTCTGTGAAGAAGATAAGGAAGAAAAGTGATGGTAAAAGTCTTATCTGACTTGGCCTTTTTTGATCTGCTAGCAACCAGAGAAAATAGACCAATGATACTGCAGCTCCTTCACATTTCATGACACACCCAGCTAACCTGGGATCATGCAGTGCACAGACATTAACAATACATTAGACCCTATTTAAATACCATCCTGTGAAGCTGGGAACAGTAGAGGTAAATACTGTTTTAAAACTAGGCTGACTAGAAGCTTGATTTCTCAAGGTTTATGCCAGTCAAAGAAGTAGTGTAAGCTCATTTGCCTCTGACTGTGTCTGGCTTACCCTAAATTAGCCTTTAGACCTATATTCTCACCCAAATACTCATATGTGTAACTGCATGAATACTCACAGACTTTTCCTGGTTATGCAAAGAGCTTCCTTGAAGCATTGACCAATTTTGATCCAAATTTCTTTTTTTTCTGGCACTCATCACAACACTTGAGTACAGATTCTGGATATGTGATTAAGTCAAGTCATCTTCAGAAGAAGATGAAGAACTTCTAAAATTATTCTTATTTTGCCATAAAGCTACAAAAAAAAATGCTTTGTTGCTAAACTTTTGTCTAATGCTATTGACCTCTGTCTGGCAGTGCTTTTGAAAATCATAACACACTGACCCATCTCTTTCTCTTAGCCCATTCTTTTCTGATTGTCAGACTGCCGAATCTTGTCTGATCCTTGAAGAAAATATGAAACCATTTGAGTAGGGTCAGTTGGTTTTGCACAAACTGATATTGCAGGGGCTGCGCTTCTAAGTGTTCGTCCCTAGCACTGCACCAAAACTTATAATTCTTATCAGCTGTGAAGCTGTTTCTTGGGTCATTACGACTGACAGGATAGCTGTGAACAGAGGTGTAAGCTTTTGCTTTCACTTGAAGATTTGTTTCCATAAAACAAGCCAAAGTGGTTGGAAAAAGAGGGAATCTTTTTTCTCATTCCCCAGTCTCTGAGCTGCTGTCTGGGACACTTGCCAATAGCAAAGGGTTGGCTTTCAGATGATGGAGCTCGACTCTGCTGTTGTTGGCATCTCTGCTCGTGCTGGAAAGGCCATCAGCTCAGAAGCTGTGAGAGTTGATTTGGTCTCCCTTCAGGAACTCTCTCATCATCAATCAGTGGGAATTATTGTTCCTTAGGAACTAAGGATTAGTGTTCCTTAGGGCATATGAACATGATTTTTAAGCAAAGTACCACTGGAAAAAATAATGAGAAGAAAGAAAAAGTGAATCATAAAGCACTCTTTCAAAAGGTAGAGAGCAGCCAAGTCCAATTCCTGAAGCGAGGAGCAAAAAGTCTGTTCCTGCTGCTCCTGCACTTCACTACAGGGAAGAGAGAGAGAAAAAAAGGTATCGCCCAAGCCCCTTGCTATAAAATTCATGAAAAATCAATGCTGAAATCTCCAGAAAGGAAAACCTTGAATTGAAAGAATGTCAGCCAAGTGAATGACTGTACAAACCACATAAATGGGTTCAGACAAAGTGAGAAATTATGGTGAGGGACGCCAAATAAATTCTTCAGTATATAGCTGTAATAGTAGCTGTGAAAGAGATATAAATCCTCCATGCTTAGTCTGCCTTTTACCACACTACTCACAACTCTCTAAATTAGCCATAATAAAACTCTTTCCAGTTATATAAGTCTAGGTGACATTTGGAAAGAGAATGCAGCAATCTGATTCTTTCCAATACATAAACAATGCAGAAAACCAGCAAAAAAATACATATGAAAAGAGCAACTTCCTATGCAAATTCTATTGCTTAACAAAAGGAACAAATTATCAGTCCAATATGAGCAATTCCCAAGGATTTTCTCCAGAACAAGTCTTCATCATTCTCCTATCTGGAGTCTCACAAGAACCTCCAGTTGATTTAATGACATTTTCATTGAACACCCATAGCAAAAAGATTGCAAGGCTTTCTTTAACACCATTTCAGGCCTAAACCCAAATTAATCTCTGTTTTGAACTCTATAAAAATGCAGATCATTGCTTTGCTATACTCTGCACATGTCGGATCAGAAAGTAAGAACCACAGAGAAGAAATATTCCAGTGATTAAGGAAACCAGTTATTGCCACATTATTAGTTACATGTTTTCTGCTACAGCTAGGAAATCATTTAGTTCTTTCTAGAGATCAGCCATTTATCTTCAGGCAACCAAAGATGAAAGACTTCATCAGTAATTATCACAAATGGTGCCCTGAACATACTGATTAAAGGTACTTGTCATTGTACCTTATAAAGAGCAGTATATCAGCCCTCTTCCTATTTCAGAATAATTATGTGTTGGACATCTGCTGGAGTCCCAATCACAGCTAATCACCATTTGCATCAGCAAGACACCCAAGGAATCTTTTAAAACCAACCATTACAACACATGCTTACACATGAAAGAAGTCTTTGCCATTACACACTCACACTGGAGCAGAGAAGTCTGAGTTGAAAACTAAAGGCATTTCCATGTAAAATTAACAATTCCAGATAAAATTATGATGTAAACTACACTTCTGCAGTCTGGATTAGCTACATTGAGCAATTATAAGTAAAAGCTATTTTAAATATTGGGATTTTTAAAAAAATTATTTAAAAAAATAAATAATGTGTATCAGCTGTCTTAGAACCACAGAATCATATTGCATATTACAATTCCCACAATAGATCCTGTGTGGACTCTTCTCTGATGCACAATCACCACAGAATCAAAGAATATTCTGAGTTTGAAGGGACCCACAAGGATCATCAAGTTGAACTTTTAAGTGAATGGCCTGTACATGGATCAAACCCATAACCTTGGGGTTATTAGCCCCACGCTCTAATGAACTGAGATAATCTCAGGGTCTTCCCACTTCAAGAGCTGAAAAAGGTAACTATTTGTCTAAAGAGCTATAGAGAAGAAAGGAAGAATAAACCACAGATTACTGCTATGAGACATAAAAATGTGGGTTTGAATAATATTTGGGTGCTAGGCTAGAACAGCCCGAGTTTTGCATATGTTGCTGAAAAGATGAAAATATTAGCAAACTGTCTGTGGAAAAGAACACTTATCATCAACAAAATTTTATTTGAATGACACTCCTGGTTCTCGTGTTATGCCAGGCATAAACCTCATGTCTTTTGGGATTGCTACATCAATGCTAGATGAAAGAAGAACACTTCTCATCAAACACCAGTGCCTTATTAATGAGAAATCATATGATTAATCAATCTGATTACTTAGAAGTCAATTTATCTGCAGTGCAACTGCTAGCCAAATGAAAATAAGATTACTGTGAGTACAGTTTATTAATAATCCCCAGTATGTCATTGATTCAACTTGATTATAACACAGCAGGCATGTGATGCACAAATATTACAAAGACATTAAACCAGCCTGACAACAGTGGCTGCAGAGGAGGTTTATGCTGCTGGGTAAGGCACAGAAATCCTGAAGTGTAAGTGACCGTTCAATTTTCAGACCTGCAAGGAATATTTTATTTTATTTTATTTTATTTTATTTTATTTTATTTTAATAAAGCTGCTGAAATTTTCCAGTATCCAGCTCTTGGGGCTGTTGAGATCACCTGAAAGAGGGAGTCAGTGTGGAGTTGGGATCCAGACCTTGTACGTCCAAAACAGCCCCTTGAACTCCCTCACACAGAAAAACAATTTAGCAGACTCAGAGGGGAATTCAGGTTCCCCGAAGGGAAACCAGTCACACACAGCTCATGAGGCTGTTTCATCCCACTGGGATCTCCCAAGACTGCAGTAGATATGATCCTATTTTGAACACATCTACTGTGAGATATATTTGCTGTGAGCATAGGTTACAGGGTGAAGAGAACTTGAGAAAGTCCTAGCACTTCTTATTATTTTGAAGATTTAATTATTCTGTAGATTATTCTCTTCTAGTTTGTTGACCACAAAATTTTGTTACTTTATATTTATCTGACAACACAAAAATACCTTCTTTCAATAACAAATATCTTTGTTGTCTTAATTGTGCTTGAAAGGAAAAGTGTAGTATAGATAGAGAGAAAATATTAGAGAGGGAGGAAAGGAGAAAGGGAAGATCCCTGTTTGCTAGGTAGAGGAATGGGAAGAGACAGGAAAACTTAAAAAAACCCAAACAAGCAAGTCTTAAATAGGATTAATTATTATATCTACTCTGCTAAACCAGGAGATGAGGAAAATGTCAGTGATGTCCATAAGTCACTTGGGGAGATCTAGAGAAAATGCACATGTACAATCCAAAGCTGCTGGCATTTAATTAGTCTCCACAGTGAGAAGTCAGAAGTGCAGAACGAGAAGCTTTAAGGATCTGTCATTAAGCAGTGGCACCTCAGCAGCCCAAACACAGAAGATTAGGTCAGGAAGTGGAAAGAAGAGCTGATTGATGCAGACTATCTTTAGAAATTAAGGCAGTCAATTGCCTTTTCAGTAAGGAAAAAGTAAAGCAGTGACATAAACTAGATGAGCACTTCCACAGTCAACCTGTGGGCCTAAAAAGAGCATTAACTCTCTGATGCATCCAAGTTCTATCAGGACAAAAGAGGGGAAATGGAAAATATTACCTATATATGATATATCAAGGTAAGAGTCTTCTACTTTGTATTCAAGAGATGTCTGGAAAACATAACTTGGTAGTTTTATCACCATATTTCTGCACATTTCTGGCTTTCCTGGGGGTTTAAGACTACTGTAAATCCAGACACTACTATATGGTGTTCAAATCTTTTCTGAACCATGTATGGTGGACTGACCTTTGTTTGCCATCAGGTGCCCACCAGGCCACTCCCCTTCTTCAATCAGACAGAGAGAAAAATACAACAAGAAGTTCAAGAGACAAGGCAAAGACAGGGAGATCACTTACCAATTACTGTCATGGACAAAACAGACTCTGCTTGGGGAAATTAATATAATTTATTACCAATTAAATAGAGTAGAATGTGATATAAGAACAAATCTAAAGCCATTTCCTCCCAAGCACAGCCACCTGCTCTAGCTTGTGGCTCTCCAGGGCTTTGTCACCAGGGTCTTCTTCACAGGCTGCAGGGAAATCTGCTCTGGCAGCTGGAGCACCTCCTTTCTCCCTGTTTCCCTGACCTTGGTGCCTGAACATTTGTTTGTTTCCCATTTTCTCACTCTTTCTCACAGCTACTGGACAGTTGTTTTTACTCTTTCTTAAATATCACAGAGGTTCTACAATCATTGCTGATGGGCTCAGCTTTGGCCAGCAGTGGGTCCACCCTGGACCCAGCTGGAATTGTCCCTGTCTGTGTGGGGGAAGTTTCTTCCTTCCTCTCCAGAAGCCTCCCCTGGTTCCATCTCCCTCTGGTACCAAAAAACTCGCCACATAAACCCAAAACACCATGCCATTAATCCATCTACTGCATATGATGACACTAGTGAGGACAAAATTTACTTTTGTGAGCCAATCTACTTCTTGACTTTGTAGGTTTTATACCAAACCTATGAAACTGAATAAATTGTGGAGTTATTAAGTGCTTCAGACACCACAAACTACTACTTTCCTGGAGTTTTATGCCTAGACCTGAGGAAGAGGATGCAGTAGGAATCATTTAGAGCTCCTACCCTTTACAAACTTCTGCTGATTTGTAATAGTTTGGAAAGTATTCTGGAAAAATAATCTACCTGCAGCTGTCAGGGAAAAAAGAAGGTCTTTTTGGTTTACTCACAACAGCTAAAGCTAAAATAAGGAAAGTCTAGACTGTTTGCAGTCTTACAGCAAACTGAATAATCGGATTTGGTTCCCTAGAAAAGACACTAAACAGAAGGCACTTGCCCAGGAGATGCATTTTAAGAGCTAAGCCTGGAGACTTCTTAGATCAAGGAAAACACAGAAATGCACATGAAATGTAGAAGGAGATGAAAACAGAACTAATCAAAATTAAAAACAGGGTAGACCAACGCTAACTGCTCCATGGCAGCTTATGACATAAAAAGGAACTAACCAACATCCCTATAAAATTGATTTTCCCATGTCCTGACTCCCAGTGAAGCTTTGTCAGCCCTGGAAGACCAGATCTATTAATGTTCCACCCTAGGTTTATTCAGTTGCATCAAATCAGAATAGTCTACAAACAGAAATATGTGTGGTGTATTTTGAGTTCTGGTATTCAAGAGTTACTAATTCAGACATGCAGTAGGCAAGGTCCAAACAAAAGTATATGTAATCAGAGAGGTCTGCAGGTTCTGGGGTTTTTTTATTTAATGAAAAGGGTAGGATCCATTCTCGTGCCCACTGGCAATGATGCAAAATTCTCCAAACCAGCTGAAGTTTAACAAACACATTCAAACAACCTGGACTAGTATCTACAAGTTTTTAAAGGGAAGAAAACTTGACTCAGTGCCAAGTATTGCAGCACTGTAAGAACCAACATTACTCCCTTCATTCCCTTCTGGTTTGATATAAACTCCTGTATAAACCAGCAGTCAGTCACATGGCCTTTGCTTAGAGTTAGGTCTACACCCACAACTGTTTCTTTTCTAGCTCTGAATTTAAATTTAAATTTTTTTTTTTATGTTAAGCCAACAGAAATAGCCTTTGCTTATTATCATACATCATGCATAGCATAGGCAAAAAGGCCATCACGGTCTATTAAATTAAAACACTCAGCTCAAGAACAGATGTCATGACTTATGGAGGTTTCTGAAGCTAAACAAATGCACATCTGGCCATGTGGACTGTGCAGCATTATATCTATGATGGTTTGGTGTGTGGCATTCTGATGACTGCGGGGTAGCAGTGTGCTAAAGCCAGTTCTTGGAAGAGCAGTTTTATTTGGTATTTCATAGGCCACCTGCTAGGATAATAATAATAATTGTATTGGTTCTGACTGGGATGGAGTTACCTTTTCCCATGGGTGCCCCCACAGTGCTGTGCTGGGTGTTGGTGGCTACAGAGGTGTTGGTGACACTGCAGTGATTTGGCTCCTGCTGAGCAGAGCTGGCACAGCACCAGTGCTGTCTCTCCAATATTCCCCCATCAGCAGCATGGGGCAAGATCCTGGGAGGGGTCACAGCCAGGCCAGCTGACCCAAACTGACCAAAGGGATATTCCATACCATAGGATGTCTGCTGAGCAATAAAAGCTAAGAAAAATGAGGAGAAGAGGGAGCATTCACTATCATAACTTTTGTCTTCCAGAGAAACCACTATACACACTGAAGGCCACTTCCCAGGAAGTGACTGGACGTCATCTGCTGATGGGAAGGAGAGAATAAATCTTTTGTTTTCCTTTGCTTCTTCACATGGCCTTTGCTTTTTGCTTAATTAAATTGACTCTGTCTTTACCCACAATTTTTCTCTATCATGCCCTGTCCTGTTGAGGAGGGGAATGATAGAATGGCTTTGTGAGCACCTGGCTTCCAGTCAAGGTCAACTCATCAAAATCATACTGTCATTAAAAAAAAATAAAATTAGTCTACAGAAATAGGTAGAAGATAGAGTTTCCAGCTAAGGAAAAAATATGGGAAGGAAATAAGGTTTTTTCTAATTCCAACAGACCAAGATTTTTCCATGGAGACTAAAAGCAAAAATGGGAGTGGAGAGCTGGCCTTTCCATCTCTCTTTTTACAACAGAGTCTTGTCCAGAGGATAATGAAAACAGGCACCACTCTCCAAAGAAGCCTCTCTCCTTTGTGTTGTACAGAGATGTACAGAGATTGGTCTAAAATACAAACAGCTATTTAAATGTCTATGATGTGACTGTCTACCAGAGAGGCAGAGGTTGAGGTCAGTTTGTTTGCCAAAAGCATACACTGACCCAATGTTTTGGATAGCAACCTTGGGCCAAACATTCGCTCAGCCCTCTTAATTCTGTGGTAGTTCCTGTGCACCAGGAGCTCTAGGCTTGCATATTTTTAATATTTATACAGAAAAGCTTTGACAGGAAAGGTTGAGAGAAGCTGAGGGCAGCATGTTAATCAGAAGCCTTGAATCAAGGTTTCTTAACAGGTTAATGGTTGCAATATTCTGGGGTGAATTTCTAGATCTGAGGAAATATTTTTGACGAAAAAGAAAAAAAAAACCCAAACATTCAAAAACTAGCACTTATAGAAATTAAAAACTAATTTAAAAAAAGAACGAACTAAAAAAAAACCAATTAACCATTATTTTTCAAACAAACAATTTTCTACCAAAAATTGCACAAAGAGCTCTCCTTTTTACCCGTGGCAAGTAGCAAGATCAAAGGCACACACTAACTGTGGGACCTGCCATGAGTAAGGCATTGTGTGTAACATCCCTTCACCAACACACACAATGCTCTGGACACAAAACCTTCTTTCCCAACATCCTTAATAATGACTCATGTCCTCTGACTGTCATACATCCGACCTGAAAGGCAGGACGTTTTCCTGAATAATGAACTTCACCTTACAGCAGACACCTACTCAGTTGAATCCTGTCTTAAAAACGTCACTGTCAAAGGGGGTATATCCATACATCTTGAACTGTGAAATGGTCCGTGCAGGTGGGGGCTGAACACCCATAAATTGTGTACCCACATGCAAGGTGGTTCATGCAGAAATGTTTGAAGAGTTTTTCTTCCAACAAAATCCCTCAACAGGAAATATAAAACCATGACACGTTCTCCACGGATAATGTGGACACTCTCTGTGATCGAATTGAAGTAAGACATCATTTCTCATCCTCCTTACCTCTGAAGCAGTGGGTTTGCAGTAGCCAGCTCCAAACACTAGATTTTCTAATGACATACTGGACTGGTCTGGTCCTGCCTCCAGGCTGCCTTTACCAAGCCATGAACCTTTCCCCGGACGAGCAAAACTGTAAGGAGAAAAATTGAGAAGAAAAAAGTAATCAGAGCAGCATTGTTAGGGAAGAATCATTATTTTCCCAGTATTATTTCCTCACCTAGAAAAGATTTACAATTTTGGTGGGTTTTGCATTTGTTTATTTCAAATTGAACTGTAAATTCATATTTTCCTTTAAAATTATCATTGTCCAGTGTGCAGTAGCTCAAGCAATGTGGATGGACTTTGTTTTCTAGGCATTCAGTCCAGTGGTTTGAGGGTTATCTTTCACTCACTCCTCTCTCTGCTGTCTTACAGATCTCTTTCCAGCACAACATCCCTCCAACACAACCTTTCCATCTATCCACAGGGATCACATTCTCATCAGCTTGCACCTTGATGGATGCAACATTTTTCTCTCTGGCTTTAACCACATCACCCTTCCTCTCTGAGCTGTGCATGATCTCTCCTAACTACCGGTATCTTTTCTAGCTTATCCCAAACTTATTATTATAGATTGGAAGTTTGGTTCCCACTTCTCACTGTCCCATGCCATTAGCTTTCAGCACCAAAAAGATAAGACTTCAGCCAAAAAACTACATTTATTTTTTCTGGGTGCAACATGATTTCACTGTTATCCAAATTCTTCCTCAAAAAACTGACAGAATGTTAGTTGTTTTATCCTCAGTGCTGACTATTGTGGTCAGTGCTCCCTTCTGGCTATATTTGTACATTTCCTATTGAAGACCAAGAACCCATTAAGGGTGCAATATCCTGTCTGGAGTTTACTCAGCATCAAGCCCACCAGAGGATTGATGCACAGCCAGGGCTCATACTTTGGATTAAACTGAGCAGTAGTTACACCCCAGTTAATGATGTGGGGTGCCTTTATATTCACTGGAGAGGAATTGGCATTTCCAGCATATGAGTCATCTCTTGCTGAAGCACTGATATCAAAGAGATCAGAGGAATTTTACCCTCCAAGTATTTAATTCTTATTGTGGACTGTAAAGAGAGGCTGGATGACTGCCTCATCAACAACTGGAGGTAGATGAGATAACCCCACTGTTAGTCCCCCGGAAAACATGTGCTGTACACAAACTACATCAAGATTTCAAGAAGGAAATCAGGGTACTTGTGGGGAATGTAATGAGTCAAATTACAGACTGTGATCACTAAATTGCAATGCAAGCAACGAGAAGGTTTCTTAAAAAACATGCAGGCAAAGGTGGAACTGAAATAATGAACTGTAGAGAAAAAGGCAAACAAGCTGCAGAGGTAATGCCACTGGCTTTGTGCTACAGCTTCCAGACTGGGATCACCATGAAAAAGGATCTGATGCCCATCCAGGCATCCCAAATCACATCATACCCAGGAGACCTGGTCTCCTTGAAAGAATAAAAACTTCCAGGATGGAGAGCATAAAAAACATCTTAAAACCATGACGTGCCAGAAAAGCCACAGGGAAGTGCCATTCCTGCTGCAATGTCTTTCCAGTCTGAGGTTATTCCTCTGCATAGATGTGAATCACATGGCCACATCAGCTCAGATCAAACTAACACATTGATATCTACACCTGATTCAGTTTTTAAGGACAGATTAAAGTGCTGCATGCTGTACAGAAACTGACCTAGGTTACAATGTAAGATGTAACCGACAGTATGTATTCTATTATCATCTTCCCAAGCTGTTAAAGCAGGTGGGGCAATGTTCCTTACCTCCTACCATGACTCATTCCTGATAACTCCTTCTGGGAGCTATCTCTGTTCAATGGGCAATCAAGGACCCACTGCATGACACACAGATAACTTGCTCTGGACTGTCTCCTGTTAATGGGCCCATCAATGCCTTGCCTCACGACTCACCATCCCATTGTGAGATGTTCCACCCAGGAGGAGGAGCTGAGCATTCCCATCTGTATATACTCGGAGGTTTGGAACACCGGAGATAGCCCTTACCTACGGGACTCCCAGAGCACAAGAGCTACGCCACTGGACCTTCAGGTGAAGACCAGACTTTTTTTTTTTCTACAGGATCACCGCCTCAACAGGACCACTTCATTCAGACTGCTACCAACACCCTGACCGACAGGGTGTCAGGTTGTATTCTGACTCTGTCAGTGGTTTGTTTTTTCCTTTTCTTTGTACTATTGCGTTTATTTTAATTTTCCTATTAAATTATAATTCTGACTTGCGACCTCTCACTGGTTTGTTTTCAAACTAGTACAGAAACACACAGAAAACAGCGAGTCGTAGAATCACAGAACATCCCGAGATGGAAAGGATCCACAAGGATCACCGAAATCCAACTCTTGACCCTGCACAGGGCAGCCCCAAGAATCGCACCATGTACCCGAGAGCATTGTCCAGATGCTTCTCGAGCTCTGGAAAGATCTTCATATTAGAGATACAAGACAAAAGAAACATTCAATAATGTCCCAGCAACAGGTGAGGTTCTGGTGTGAAACTGAGTTTCTGCAACATCAGAAAGAGAATCTCAAGCAAAATTACAAATTGGACCAGTTTCAGAAGGTTAAACGCAAATCCGTGTCTTGCCTGTAGAAAAAACTGCTGCTTATTATTTACAAATACTGGCAAAAAGGCCATTCCATAGGAGGGAGGATGGGGGAGAGGAAATTAGCAAATATCTATTCTTGCTTATGTATATTTTCATTTATGTGATCAAAGCAATTTCCAGCTGGTTGCTTCTAAGCAGCATGAAGCCTTTCTACGTATTTCCTACATGCACTATTTAAGATAAAAGTAATAAATAAATAAACAAATAAATGAAGCTATTTCCAGATGAGAGGTATACACCGCTGTGAATAATTTCAGCTGTTAGTGAATGATGCTGTCTGCTGTGGTCTGCTGGAAAGGCTCAAAAACAGAAATAAAAAATTATTGCTGCGGTATCAGAGAGAGAAGCTTAAACAAATGTGTGCACACGAAAAACTCCTCATTTGAATATGAGCAAAGCTTTCAAAGGTTTAAAGGGAAAGAAGAGCAATTTTAATGCTTTTTTATTTATTTATCTTTTGCTTTTACAGCAAAGAAGGGTTTTTAATCTGTTGGTTTTACGGAAATTGATTTCACATAGCACTGTAAGACAAAAACCTTTTTTTGGGAAACATGCCAAAACATCATCAGTCTGCTGAGGGAAAGTTTAAGTGGAAGGCTTACAAACTGCTGAGTCCCCATAATATTTTCTGAAGTACATTATGCTTGAAGAAAATCTTTATTAGAAATAACAGGTTAATTTGCTACATGTTTTTTTGTTTTTTTTTCTGTATTTCTTCTAATTATTTCTGCAAACATGGTCATTTATATGAATCAGGAACCTTGGTTATTTACTGTCCATTTGGACTATCTATTTAATAGCACTGATTTAATATCAACATTTAGATCCTTATCCAGTATGATAACCTTAGCTTTTAATTGGAATCAGGATAAAAAGGTCAAAAGAGGTAACATGTGTGTCCAAGAGGATTACCATGGGTGCAGAACTATGAATATTTTCAGTGAAATATTTTATGGGATTTTTTTGAGCTGGCCTTTTGATGACATTATCCATGAGACCATGAGTAGTGAGGCCCTGGCACAAGTTGCCTGGAGAATTTGTGGATGCCCCGTCCCTGGAAGTTTTTAAGGCCGGGTTGGATGGGGCTTGGAGCAACCTGGGATAGTGGGAGGTGTCCCTGCCCATGGCAGGGGGGAGGAACAAGATGATCTTTAAGATCCCTCCCAACCCAAACCATTCTATATTCTATGATTTTATGCCTTTATCCTTCAAAGGAGTCTCCCAATTACACAGTACACTAAACTGCCCTGAAAAGTCCATTCTTTCCCTTCATTACAGCCTGCAAGGTTCCAGCAATCAAAATTTAAGACCTTTCTGACTCAGAGGTTATATTCAAGCAATTATTTCCAGCAGTCATGGTTACCTTCTATGAATTTGTGCCCATGGCTTTGTGATTTATACTTTTGGCCTCTGTAACATCTTTTGGAATGAATTGCATGTTGTAATAAGTGCTGAACTTTCTGCTTCTTTTGAACTTGATGTTGCAGAATTGAACATGGCACCACCAGGTTCTTGTACAGCACAAAATACTAAATAATCATTCCCTGGTTTTTTATCTTCTGTGGACAATTCTCTTACATATAAATGAAATGACAGTTTCCTAGCATAAGAAATGGAATGGCCTTAATAAATGTGAATTCAGATGTTTTATTGAAGCAAATCAGAAAAAAATACTTTAGGGTAGTTTAATGGAACACCATGGTCTCTTTGAGATTAAACTACCCAAAAAGAAAAGCCTTTTTTTAATGTTTAATTTTTTTGTGGGGTTTTGGGGACTTTTTTTTTAGGGGGGGTGGAGAGGATATGGTTGTTTGGGGGTTTTTTGGTAAGCAAAACAATCTTTTCCTTGAATCAAATCTTTTAGCAGAATAGGGGAAAAAAAAAGGGTATCTGATTCTTGCTTGGAAAAAAACCCCCTTTCTTGCACTATATATAATCATCGAACTGTAAAAAACCCCCCAAACAATCACCCTCCAG
>VWZT01013506.1:227626-240888 GCA_013397055.1 Pachycephala philippinensis | reverse complement strand
TCATCACATTTCTAATGATAAGGAATTATAATCTTGCAATTTCCACCAGCGGTGGAAATTCAGGAAATGAACTTGTATCCCATTTAGGCCAGATCCCTGGAGAAACCACTTTTTTTTTCTCCCAGTCCTTTAAATAATATAAAATATTACTGCTTTAAAATTTGAAAATATAAGTCAGTCTCATAGAATTAGCATAACTCAGAATTAAACCCTCACAGTCCCCACTACCATCTGTTTGCATTTCACCAGGAACTTCCTTCTCCCACAGATCAGGAAAATTGTAATGAAAACACTAATTTCCCTCATTGTTTTAACTCAAAACTTTAATACAGCTTTTGGCAAATTACTACTTGCACAAGGCCATAGGGTACATGGGTGGTCTGTCATTTATTTTTGAGAATAATCTGTGGATGTTTGCAGACTGTGCTCCTCTAAATGTGGTTCTCTCTTACCCAAAGTGTTCACTAAGGTTATAATCAGTGACTGTAAAATGTTCTGAGCTTTTCGGGTAAAACTGAAAAGATTTATTAAAATAAAGTTTTAATGAAAATAGATATGTCTTCTTAGATCCCAAATGGATTCGGGGCAGGAGGGGTGGAATCTGGTTTGAAATCTTTAGTGATTTTGACTGCTGGAAAATGCTGGCTCATTTGTCCTGAAGTTAACCTTAGTTGCTATAAAATTTGAAAGCAGATAAAGCCATGTGGTGATATTTAATTTACTTTTGAGTGGGATTTTTTTTTTTATTTGACTCAGATATTGTCATGTTTTTCTTATGTGACTTCCCAGCTGGTAGCACAGGAGAATGGCATGTCAAAGTGGAGGTTTATCTTTGCAAACAAACTACCAAATAAAAGAAAATTCGAAGGAAAAACCATCCAGTTATTAGAGATGAGTTCTTAGAGGAACGTAATATAAACCAGTATTCTTCTAATAAACGTATTAGGGAAGGAATAGCTCTTTACTGCATAAATATTCCATTTTCTTTCTGCAGATTAATTTATTTGCAAACAGGGTGGAGAGGGAAAATAAGTGAAGAATTTTAGTCCCTAGTATCACATTTGTGCAGTTTCAGGTAGAAGCTGCCTGTGCACTTCCAACTGCAGGAAAATGGACCTGCATAATCTGCACCCAGATTCAAGGTGCACAAGGCAGCACGGTGTATGTGTAATTTATAGACAGATCAGTGGTGCTTTTGAGGAACAGGAGGATGCCTGGAAGTAAACGAATTTAGGTGAGATAAAATTGCTCAAGAATGCCCAGGGTTGGCCCAATTCCTCAGTGCAGTGAAGCAGAGAATTAGATCAGGGCTAGATCAGCAATCTTTAAATACTCTCTGTCCCTTTGATTCTGTTTCCTCTTCCAGAAAGAACAAGGTAAAGGCACTGAAAAAATGAGTATCTGTGTCTTGGTTGCTCCACCAACAAAATTTATATTATATTATTGCCCCATCTCTGATTTCAAGATTTCTTATTTCTCAATCAGTTACTTGGATGTGGGCAATTAAGAATTCAATGTTAGTAAGTAAAATCCTGAAAGTCTACTTTGTTTTTTCACTTAAACTTATGTATGAAAGTGGGGAAAGGAATAGAAAGTTGAGGAGAATCCAGAAAGCTGAGAAAAATAAACCCCTTTCTTCTCTAAGCAAGAGGAAACAGGTTTGCCAGCTGCCTGTAGATCTGCTTATCTGCAGCGATTTCAAGACTGGCTTTTTTTTTATTTCCTTGGTGGTTTGGGGTTTTATTTTTTGGTGAAGAGATTTATGGAATTAATGAACCATATTTCTTGTTTGCTTCCTAAGTGAGTCCAGCAAGGCACTGTGCTTGCAGCATGCCTGAGACTAAGTAGATCTCTGCACCACAGACCTGCACATCTTCTGTTGGGCAAAACAGAAATATCTCTTGAAGTCTGAGCTATGCTGGAGAAAAGTTCCTTTTCTAACAGCTGAAGCTGAGCTAATAAGCACTGGTTGCACTTACAGACTGGAGCAGTTGTGAGGCCAGCGACAGGGAGCTAAGGGAGAAGTCACTGCCTCGGGCCAGAAACCAAACTCATCCATACAAATGAGAAAACTCGAGCCCAAAGCCCCAACTCCTCCTCCTCACCTTCCTCCTACAAGTGTCTGCTCACATTTAGCCTCTGGATGTTAGGTAAGAGAATGGAAGGTATTTAAGCTGTTTATAGAGGCCAGTGCCTCAGCAGGGGAGCAGTCTCAAGCTCGAACACTGCTCCCTTTTCCTGGTTATCTTTTGACAGACTCACCCTGCTCATCTTCTGTCACCCTGGGTAAAATGAGGTTGCCAGAGGCAAGCCCTCAACTTTCCAAAGAGAACTGTCACTTGTATCATATTAGGGGAGATGTGGCATCCAACTCCTGCTGTAGGTTCTGCTCTATTTCTCCCACATCCCAAAAGCCTGAAACACTACTCCATGATGTGCAGGTGCCAAAAGGACTCCGTGCAGACACCACAGCACTGCTCTTCCACAGCACAGCTCCAGCCCTGGTGCCACAGTGTCCTGCTGTGCCTGGCTGAAGGGTTTGGGTTTAGGGCAAGACACAGGTGAAGGCAGCAATGTTTCTGGTAAAGACAACAGCTGTCACAACCACTGAGGCCTACATCCCAGTTCTCCCCTATCATTGCACTCCTGCCTGGGAAGCAAAGTCTTGGCCTTGCTCCCAGGTAGTCCAGCTTCCTGAGCCACTTCTGGGGTGCTTTTTGGAGAAGTCAAAGAACTCTGAGGGTCAGAGTAAGAGATTTTAACCAAGCTCTGGCTCAGTGCTGTGTAAGGACAAGTAAAAGCCAGGCAGTCCCTTCCCTGCTGCAGAGGGATGCAGCTGCCCAAGGAGCCAAGAGAGGAGGTGATCACACCGTGCTTCTGGTCATCCCACATCTACAGCAAACATGATTGCTTTGGAGATAAGTGGGCCCACAAGACCCTCATTATTGAGGCCGACAGCTAGTCTGAAGGCTTCACAGATCTTAATTCAGAGATGGTTAATTTCTATTCTCAGAAAAGCCCATGAGAAGTTTCACGATTAGTTTTTACCCATGAAAATGTAGTATCAACAGAAGCAAAAAAGTAAAACAACAGAAGGAGAAAAACAGCAACATATCTGCACCTGGTATTTTTCTGCATTCTTGTATGCTTATGCTATAGGTAGCCAATGGTGGTATATTGTAGTTAATAATAACCAATGAGTCTATAGTAGTAACTTAGTAGCCAAAGACTATGTAACACGAATGATAACAGACAAAGGTCTATAAAAAGAGACTGCTTTGTTATTAAGGGCCTTTTTGCCATAATCAAAGCACTATACATGTGTGCGTGTGGCTTTCAGCCGCCCCAACAGCGACACTTCATGAGGTTCAACAGATCCAAGTGCCACCCCTGAGTTTGGATATTCCCAGGTAAAAGTACAGACTGAGACTCATTGAGAAGAGCCCTGTGGAGAGGGAGTTGAGGGTTCTGGTGGATGGAAAACTGGAGAAGAGCCAACAATGTGCACTTGTAGCTCAGAAAGCCAACCACATCCTGGGCTGCCTCCAAAGCCCCTTGGGCAGCAGGTCAAGGGAGGGGATTCTGACCCTCTGCCCTGCCCTTATGAGACCCCACCTGCAGGGCTGCATCCAGCTCTGGGCTTCCCAGCACGGGAAATTTTGGGATATTGTGGACCTCTAAGAGCAGGTTGAGAGGAGGCCACAAAGGTGATCAGAGGGCTGGAGCATCTCTCCTCTGAGGACAGGCTGAGAGAGCTGGGGTTGTTCAGCCTTGAGAAGAAAAGGCTCCGGGGTGACTTTGCAGCACCTTTCAGTACCTAAGGGTAGCTTATGAAAACGAGGGAGAGAGACGTTTGACAAGGGGATGTAGTGATAGGACAAGGGGAAATGGCTTTATACTGAAAAAGAGATTTATTTCAGATTTTAGGATGAAATTTTTTACTGTGAGGGTGGTGAGGCCCTGGCACAGGATGCCCAGAGAAGCTGTGGCTGCCCCATCCCTGGAAGTGTTCAAGGAGAGGTTTAATGGAGATCTGAGCAACCTGGGATAGAGGAAGGTGTCCCTGACCAGGCAAGGGAGTTGGAATTAAAGTATCTTTACGGTACCTTCCAACCCAAACAATTCTATGATTCTGTGATAACAAATCTGGAGATAAGTTCACTCAAAGTCTACCTCACCACCTTCCTGCCCAGCCTCTCACCTTCTCAGTAAATCCACGAAGCCATTAGCAGTTGCCATGAATTTGGACCCTATCAAAAAGCTGAGGGTTACACTCTTAGAAAAGGTCAATCACAAAATTTCCATCCAGATGCCTGCAAAGGACCCCAGAAATGTGAGTTTCACACATTCTCAGGTTGGTAAAAGGTGAGGGATTCAAAGTCTCAAACCTAATGCAATATTTATTATATCAGAATTTTTAACCAGGACAAACATCAATATCAAAATGTTCACTTGTCAAAAAAGCAGGAGGTAATGGAGGCACCCTGGAAAGGTTCCCCCAGCAGGAGCTATTTGTGATTCTACATTACCCTGAAGGGAAAGGCCTGAATTGGTCTTGCTGGTTTTCCTCTTTAAATACAGATAACAAGGAAGAACTTGAACAAGGGTATCTGCTTTGTCAACAGAGCTGACAAAATATGAAAAGCTGAGTCCACAGGGCATATATGAGCTGATAGGTGCGCTTCAGGCAAAGTGGTTTTCCAGGAAAACTTCAGTACAGCAGTGAATTTCAATTTTACGTAATTATTTTCAGGGTAGGTCTAGAACTGTTGCAATTTTACATATAAGTCTATAGATATGTGTAGAAATAATATGTATATACACATGAAGTATGAACCATGATGGAACAGTTCAAAGTAACAAACGAAACCACAGTGAAACACTGCATAGATTTTTTTTTTTTTTCCATCATAATGTAACTATCCCCATCCTTGGATGTGTTCAATGCCAGGCTGGATGGGGCTCTGAACAGCCTTGGACTGGTGGAAGGTGTCCCTACCCATGTCAGGAGGGTTGGAACTAAATGATCTTTAAGGTCCCTTCCAACACAATCCATTCTGTGATTCTATGAACTGGGGTTTATTTTTTTCTATAATGTGACAAAAAAAAATAAAAATACTTTCTAGTCATTCAGGTTCTATTGTGTTATAAAAAAATATGATTTTATAGTTATTTTTCTTATGTTCCTAGTAAACTCCAATAACAAGTTATAAACAGGAAAGTTCTGAGCTGTGGGCAAGCCAAATAAATTTTAGTTGGCTGGTTTTGTTTTAGAGTGCTTGGAGCTGTCATTTATTTTACATTAGTGTCTTCATCCTGATTCATACTTAAAGAATGCATGATATAAAAACTCTTCAGGTTTGGAATATTTATCAAGCAGAAGATAAATCCTCACTATGGCACTTTAAAATGATTTTATGGGCTTAAGCAAATGAGACTATATTGTGTTGTCAAAACTCTTCATTCCACTGCATTAAGTAAATACATTGTATACTTCACAAATGTCCACAAAATAGTATTTTAAAAGCTATAATAATCTGACTGTGGAACAGTTGCTCATCATGTGATTTATGCCTAATAACAGTAACAAGGCTGTGCAACCCCATTTATTAGAGGATAACACAGAACTGAAAACAGTCATTAAGCCTCTTAAGCTATTGTTCTTTCATCCTTTTCTATAGTAGAACGATGAGCAAATTATCTGATCAAAGCTATCTGGTTAGAAGTAGTCTGCTACAATCTAATTCACTGTTTAAAAAGTCAACACACAGGAAATCAGAGATACAGCAGATTTACGTGTATCACACCAGCAGAACACAGATATGTCAGTCTGATCTGCTGATATGAGACACATCCCTGTCACAGCTCACAGAACCATAGAACCTCAGAATGGTTTGGGCTGGAAGGGACCTTAAAGGATATCTAGTTTCATCCTTCCTGCCATGGACAGGGACACCTTCCACTAGACCAGGCTGCCCAAAGCCTTGAACAGTTTCAGGGGTGGGGCATCCACAACTTCTCAACCTCTCACAACCTCAGGCTCAACCTCTTACAATCCCAATTCATTCTGTGTCATCATGTTCAAGCAATGCCTTTACACTAAATGAGAACTGAAGCAAAGAAGTATTAAGTCAAAACATGAAACCTGAGGAAAATAGACTCTACAGGTTCATCTTTCCTTTCTGACACCATGCTCTTTGCACAATATTTGACAAACTTAAGATCTCTTGGTCATTTCAGAAAAAAGGCCTTGCTGGAGTTAAGGGAAGCTGAACAAAGCTGAACACTGCATTTTGCTTCAAAACCAGAGTTCCCTCCTTCTCAGGTCTCTTTATCTCACGTGCTGATAAGATTGGGCACTAAGTGAATTGCCAGAAAGACCTTTGCTTCCCTTTGCCTGCTCTAAATATTAGAGGATATTGACCTCCAGCCCTGTTTTACTTGAAGGAGTTCTGAATTATGTTCTTGTCACTATGCATCAGATAGCATAAATCACACCTAGACCCACGGCAGCTGGTATTATAGTGCTGCTCAGCCAAACCAGATGATGCTGCAAAGGAAAAATCCAGTGGAGCCTTATCCAGCACTGACTCCTGCATGCCTCCTCCTAACCACGTTATGAACTACGCTCATGCACAGAGGCCTGAATGCTTTACAAATGCTTCATGCACTGAATGCTTTACAAATCATCAGAGAGGAAAAATGTAAATGCTTTTAGTTGCTTTTAGACTAAAGAGGAAAAACAACCAAGGAGAACACAATTTGCACTTTCCTCATTACCGATGGAGAATAGAGAGATCAAGACTAATCCAAATTTTTAACCCCTTTCCCAAAAGTTTGTTACTTTTTGATCAGACCCCCAGTGTCTTACCAAGGGAAGAAGCCTGTGTCAGAGTTTGGCTCTATATCCCAATCTCAAGACTCTCAGCCCAGGACCAAAAAACTTTAAATTAAACGATCCTCTCCACTTCTCCCACCCAATGAGCAAATTATATGAGAGAGCTCAGCAGAGGAACCTCCTCTGCCTTTCCACAGCCATTCCTGTGCCCATTACCTGATCAGAGGCTGGTGTAGAGCCACCAGGGAGGCGTGCACCGTGACGGAGACCACGGACAGGTGGAAATAGTCAAACATGACAGGAACGTGGTGGTGCAGCCCTCTGCGGGGGTGGAAGTGCAGGCACAGCGTGCGGCTGCTGATCATGGGGATCGCTGGCACGTCCCTCAGCCTGCCAGGGAAAGGGGTTTACAGGGGTTAGTGAAAGGCTGAGCTGTCACAGCCTGTGAGGTGCTTCAGGCAGCAGAGAGAGACAGCTTGAGGTGAAATTTTATCACTTCCCAGCCTCATACGGGTTAACATAACTGAAGAGCATCTTCTGCTGTACTCATGCCAAACATAAATATTAATGCTAATGTAGTTATAATTAATAGAAATACAAAAAATGAAAAACATATGTAGAGTTATGTATGAATATACGGTATAAAAGAAGAACAGATTTGACACAATTCTGGTTTTCCCTGGTGGTTGCTCTTGATGTCCAGATATGCACTAGTAGGGACATCAAGATCTAAATAACAGAAGGGAATGCGTTTAGCAAACTGTTCAAATTATTTGAGTGTTCATAGATGGGACAGCACACTGCTTGTGATTTTCTGTGTAAGAACAATCAGCTCAGGCAATCTGTGAGAGTTACAACCAGTCCTGTATCAGACACAGCTGAAAACATTCAGAATACCTTTCCAGATTGTCCATCTGAAAAAACTTTTTGGAAGAGGCCAAAACTCAAAAGAGAAGTGAACTGCAGAGAAACAGTACAAGTTGGATTAGCTTCTCCATTTTTTTTTCTTTTTTTTCAGTAAATAAAAGTCAAGACTTTAAATTAAAGTTTGTTTATAACTATTCCAGAATAACCATCCTAGTGTGCAGTCAACCACATGACATCTGAGGCATCTATAGGACAGGAGACTGAGCTGTAAACCTGGAGCACGCCTAACCACATCCTTCCAGGGCAAGTGAAATTTCTAAAGAGGAATTACTTTAGAGCAACAAAGACACTTCTGAAGTAATTTTTTTCCCCAAAGCTAAGAAAACCTAGGAAGAGATGGTTGAGTGGCGCATGTTTTGTCCCAAGAAATGCTTCAATTATATTTGCAGAATATAGTTTTCTAAAAGTCACTACTTTAGTTTATAGTAAATCACACTAATCTTTCAGATGATAACAGAAATTAGGTTGTATGGGTTAGAGCACAATTTCATAAACTAAATATTTCAGTTCTTTTTATTCTTGGCTGTAACTTAATGTTTGTTTTTTCTTTCTTCAAGACCCATAAGCACTGATGGTCAAGTACCCCTCGTCTGAGAGAACAAGTTTTCTCTTTTTGCATCTTGAAGATAACAGAAACATGTTCTTGAAATTTGTTTAGGTGCTCTGTGGGTATGAATAAAATCCCATGGGGATAGTCTCAGCATGAAACGCAGCTCAGATGCCTTCTCTGCACCCCCTCCCACTCCCCATAAATGCTGCTCAGGTCATTGGAACACTTTTTCCTGATTCAGTAAGGCTAAATAACATCTGGGATCACACTTCCTGCTATGTCTCAGGAAGGGATGCTACTCCCACTTCACCTGAGATTACAGAATCAAATTCAGCTAGAGGAAATCGAATTCAATGGGAAAACTCCTTCTTCCTAAAATGTAGAGGCAGCTCTGGTTCTTAATAGAAGAAAAGTGCTTAGCATGTTCATACTCCTGTCTTCAGCTAGAAAGTACTTCATTGCCTCCTGAGATAAATGCATTCCTGAGTCGCAGACCCTGACCACATGGAGGTCAATGATGATATTCCCTTTAATAGCAGCAGAGATAGAGCAACACTTAAAACCTTTGAAAAACTCACACTTCAAGGAGAAAAAATGCTTTCCCTTTAAAGAGGAATATGAGATACACTCTTCAAATACAGACAGGAGAAACAGGAAAACTTCAACACTAAGCAAAGGGAAGCCTTATCAAAAGCTCTCCCTTTTTAAAAAGGACTCATTTCATCAAAGTAATTTTCCAATTGAACAGACCCCCACATTACCAATTGAGCTTTAAACCAGCACTTACTGTTGTTCACTATCAGTAAAGTGCAGGTCGAGCTTGAGCTGAAAATCTGCCTCGTTCAATGCATCTTCCACCTATGCAAAAAGAGAGAGACAAGGTTACCTTTGTAAGTTGGCACCTACAACACAGAAGGCAAAGGTGGGTGGGTTTGTCTGATAAGAGCAAAGGCAAAACCACACAGCAACAGCAGCATGACAGCACAGAGGCAGAAAGAAGCAAACGTGACAGTGAGTCGAGGTAATTGCTGAAGGAGTCAGAGGGAACCAGAGCAGTCAGAGGTGTTATCTGCCCCCAGGTGCCCTGACATGTCAAAAAAATCACTCCAGACAAGAGGAAACAGAGAGCATTAAGCTCTGCATTTGTTGGATCCTTGCTCTTTGCACACCGAGAGGCAGAGGAGCATTTCTGAGGCTGCTCTCCCTCACTGAGTGAGCCTTTGTTTGGGTTATCTTGTCAGCTGAAAGAAAGCGAGGACTGGGTTTTCTTGGATGAGAAACATCCACAAATCCTTGTGGTTACCTTCCTGTAACTAATGCACATTTCAAACTTTACAGCTTAAAACATTCAGAAATGGCTCAAATAACTCTGGAAATTTCTGATCACTCATCATTAATCTTTGAGTTTATGTCTCAGCTAACCAAGGCTTTCCTGCCCCATCACTCTTTCAGGCCCTTAGCAGATTCATGGAGGTAGTTTGGCATTGATTCTCAGGTAGACCATTTTCTTTCCAAAATTCAAAGGTCTTTGTTATTTTCAAAACTAAACCAGAAGTTTAACTTGTTGCATGGCTGAATGTGTCTACAGGTGGCAGGATTCTGCTCACCAAAACCACTGAAGAAATGATGTGTGACTCACTGGTACCTCCATTCTAACTCATCTAACAGGTCCCACCAGTAAAATTAACCTTCTTTTATTGTCAATAAAATAGTTTGATTGGATTTTTGGAGACAATGCTGGATCTGATAGTTCATTAGCTTCACCTGGAAAGAACTAAATTGGATAACACATCCCAGCTTGGCACAGTTAAAACAACTGTAATCAATGGAAATAAATAAATTAGAATGGAAGAGGATTAAGCTGTCCACCACTTTCTCATTCACCCATTTGAAATGCGAATTCTTCTCCAAGAAAAATAGATTTAGTAGAATAAAAAAATTAATTTCTTACAACCTAAATGGAAATATGAGGGGAAAAAAATGCACATTTTATTACCAAAATAGTCTTTTTGTGTGAATGTAAGCTTCCGTTATAGTATGACAGAATACAACAGGAAGTGCACAGGAATAAAGGTGGAAAAATTAAGTTATTCTCTGTGAATATGGTATTATAAGTACAACTTATTTTTACCCAATTTTTGCCACAAAAAGTTGAGGTGACGTGTGGGTTCTGTCTTCTGTCAGTGGCAAGCAACAAGAAAAGGCAGAGAGTGACCTGCTCCATCCTGAGGTACCCATTGGAGAAGGGCAGTTAATTTCTATTTGTGCCTCTCTCTTTCCACTGACAATGGGTACAGCTTAGAGAAGAATCTTGGTCTAGATCCACTTGCATTTTAGATGGTTTAAAACAGGCTTAAAACTCTGCTTTCCAAAGCTGATCATCATCTTCTTAACAACAGACCACAGACTGCACTAAAAATGCACTGAAGGCAACATCAGAGGCATCTACCCTGCTCTGACAGGTAGGATTCATAATATATATAACATAAACCATGTTAACCCACGTTTTCCAAAGGTGAAACTGCATCAACAATGTACAATCTTTTCCTGTTGAAATAAGAAAATTGAGAGCCAAGGATTGATTGTGCTTTGACAAAATTCTGAGAGATGTTAAATTTAATCCCTTCTGAAGTAATTTGGTATTTCTTCTAGCATGGCCACAGGCATGGAGATGTGAGCGGAAAATTCCCACTTCTATTTACAGAAAATGTGTTTTCTCTTTTGTGATTGTCTCAAAACACCTGGAAGTATGTCTTTCATTAAAAAAAAAGAATAAAAAACAAGAATACCTTTTCCTTTTTAATGAGCTGTTGTCACTAAAAATCACAGTTGCTGGCAGTGGCAAGGAAAGTAATCATTACTGAAGCTACATTCTGAATTTAAACTAGGAATTCAGTATAGTGCTTCAGACAAAGCAAACCTCCTCCTCCTCCAGATAAAGGGATGAAATTTTGGGTCTGTGCCCAACACTGCTGAGCACCTGCAACTGCAACTGAGATCTGAGTCTGTGCCCAAAACAAGTTCAGTAGCTGGTGACACTCTCCCAAAACACCTTGAGGAAATGAGCAGATGCCTGAGCGACCAGGAGATACACTTCACTGCATGGGGTCATGCAGTAAGGTGCATAAATTGGATATTTTTAATCCCAAAACTGTACTGAAATCAGACTGCCCAGAATAGTGCAAAACCCCACAATAAACCAATCACAGTTCTCACTACAGAGGTAACGTTTTCCCTTTTCTATTGGGGGTGTAAATATTAAGTGAAAATGGGGCAGTTAATCAAAAAGTGGACTCTTCATGAAAGAATATTATTATAAGGCTTATGCACAGGTTGAGACACAGCAGAATTACTTACAGGAATTATTTGGCATTACTATACAGCTTTGATACCTGCTGGACTTTCCTGTGGTTTACTTTTTTCCACTTATCAGAGACATAAGACTCTTTACACAGGAAAACAACAAAATGGCCTTTTCATAGCTCATACAGAAGAGCAGCTGATACTTCTCTCATTCCTTGTTCTCCTAAATGAAATAATATTGTCCTTAAATGAAATATTGGTTGCTTATTTTAGCATTAATGAGACTATTACAGTGTCGTACACGGCTACTGTTTACAGACTGTACAATTTTCCAAGAGTTTTATAGACTATCTGACTTTTTTTTTCCTCCTGAAAAAGTTTTGAATTTTCACACCAAACTCCATAAAAAACTCGTCTGAAAATTTTATCTATAATATAATTAGTGTTTGATTGACTAGGCTAAGAAGTGTACTCCCAGATACTCTGTAAAGGGTATTCCAGAGGTTTTTTAAATACTTCTTTGATCTCTTAGAAGAAAAATCACAGTTCATGAAAGAGAAAATAAAGATCCATCCCTGGAAGTGTTTAAGACCAGGCTGGATGGGGCTTTGAGCAACCTGGTCTGGTGTAAGTTGCCCTGCCCACGGCAGAGGGTTGGAACTAGGTGATCTTTAAGATTCTTTCCAACCCAAACCATTCAATGTTTCTATGATCTGTGTTTGTAGAAATACATTCATACTAAACAAGGAATTTTTTTCTGTTCTGTAAGAGTCTATACACCCAAACTCCTGCCTTGGGCCTCACAGCATGTGCAAAAATACCCCATATTCATCTCTGAGCACACATAATTTTACAGAAGGTGATGTCAAGAGCTCAGGCTTTTTCCTAAGTTCTGACTATCTTGCCAAAGCACTGCATTCACAGAGAAATGCATTTTATTAAATGCTGTTCAAAATCTGTACAATAGGAAGTATTTGCATATGGAAAGTAAAATTATTTTATACAATAAAAAGTATATACAAAGCAAAGTACTCTGATTTCTGTTGAATTGGACTGGAATCAAGTGCATAATTTCAGGTTTGCATCCTAATTTTTTCATCTTTGGTTTAGCTTTTAAGAGCTGTGATAATACTGATAACTGAAGCTTCCTGCATCCTTATGATGTACCTCCCTAACATTCAACCATTTAGCCAGAGTGTCAAACTGAATGATCTGGATGTCCCAGCTCACTTAAATGTCTCTGGAAAACACAAAATCTAATATACTGTCATATTCCAGTCTGCCTCACTCTGTCCTCTCCCGGCTACTAAATTTTCCCCTGAAAAGGGCCAGCAAGAAATTAGACAGACAAGTTACCTGTTCTAATGCTTGATGAAAAAGGCAAAGCTTCTTCTCTAATAAAAAAGAAAGCAAAAGCTTATGAAAATAAATTAAAGTTCTTTGTAGCAACAAAGGCTGCCCCAGCCCTGTAATATGGTTTCCTTTGAATTCAAAAAATGCTGTATGCTGGGATAATATAGAAAAAGGCATCAAATAAACCAGCAAGTTTTAAAACACCATTTATATGGTGAAAGGTATGTTCAGTACCACTTCTAGGCAAATAATAGTGCTTCCTTCCATTTAATGCCAGGAAAAAAAAAAAAA
>VWZT01013506.1:217269-227551 GCA_013397055.1 Pachycephala philippinensis | reverse complement strand
AAAAAAAAAAAAAAAAGGCAAATTATCTAATTTGGACATTCGCATTGGTTTTGTTGTTTGGTTGTTTTTGTTTGTTTGGGGGGTTTTTTGTCTGTCTCAGCAAAACATCTCATCAGCAAAACTAGCTGAGCACCAGGAGGAACAATGCTCCCTTAATATAATATTGGATAATTCCAGCTCTGACAGCAGAAACTGCATGGAGTGTACGAACTCAATACTTCCATTACCCAGACTAACTCCTTTGTCCATTTATCATAACTTCCATCCACAGAAAAAACCAGTGAACAGAACCTTCACCCTCAACCAAAAAAAATCACCATAGCGCACAAGAGGCACAAAAAAGGATTCACATCTGTTGTGTGCTAAATGAATTGGGAGTTATGAACACAGATGATATTTAAAACACTTTAAAAATCTCTAGGTGCCTTGCCAACACCACATTGCAAGGATTTCATCCAACATAGGAGATTATGTAACAAAGATACAAAACTGCCTCTGAATTGTTGTGGATATTGTGTGAAACACTTCGGTTTCTCCCATATTTACATCAAATTTGCAAAGCTGTGGAGGACAAGACAACAAAGCAGAAAAAAAGAAGCCTAGGAGCATTAAACAGAAGAGAATTGTGCTAATCTGCTCAATACAAAAAAAAAAATTAAAGATCTTTATTTTTGGTATTTGATTCTTTAGAGTGCCTTCAGCAACTCATCTGGAACAACAGACCTGTTTATCCTCTTATTCTACATCCATGAAAACCCAGAGCTACTTGTTCATACAGAAAAGCTGAGTCTGTCTGTGCAAAACCACTCTGTAAGTACAGAACTGGGCAGTTGTCCTCTTCCCAAGGGATCTCCTGTGGAAAGCCAAGTGGTGCTGCACACAGCACACCAAGAGTCACAACGAGTTTTAGCTGTGAGGAATCTGTTGGGGTGTTTTTTATTTTCCGTTTCGTGAGGTGCACAACTTTCCTGAATAATAATGCAAAAAAAAAAATCCGAAATCCTCCCTGCTCAACACAGTGGAAACTGCTGTAATTTGAGGGGAGGGATATTTAGTCAGAGATGTTCCATAGAGGAAGGATAAAATTAATATTGGATAAAGCATGCTGGGACATTTTCCTAACAAATATTGATAGACTTGCATTTAGTAATTTTTCACATAAGCACAAACAAACAATTCTAGGGAGGAATAAATTAATGACACTATCTTAAAATCAAACCAAACCAAAACAGCAAAAAGAAAGTGGGAGAGAAAAGGAAGCATGTTAAGCTTAAATTAGGTTCTCAAGCTGTTTTAATTTAGATCTATATATAACACATTTATATATGTTTTGGAACAGGGCAAAAAAGAAATTTTAAATCTCATCATGATCAAGTAGAAAGTTATACAAAGGATAGGTGAGTGTCTCTGGCTCCGAATTCAACACACAGCACATGATTCACTGGCTGTGTCACTCATAGGGTCTCTTTTTGATGGCAAACTGACTTTTCAAAGATGCTGATGTCGTGTTTCTTGTCACCACTGAGAGCAAGTACCAATGCCATACATTTTGTACCAGTCCTTGGGCTGGCAAAGCACAGAGATGGCACACTGGACACACCTGAATGCCATTCTACTGTGACACTTTCTCCCCTCCCTAATTAAGATTTCAGTGAAACAGCACTCTCTGTGAACAAAGATTGCTCTACCCTCGTAGCTCCTGGGAACAGGAATTACGGCTGGAAGACATTGGTTTCACATCAGTAAGATTAAACCAAAGGTGCTCTACAAGCTGGGTGTCTCAGATCATGTTCTTACCTTGTGTGGGTGCTCCTGTTGGCTGAGGGAGTGGATGAAAAAGGGGAGAAAGGTCTCGGGATGGACCTATTGTAGCTGAGGTACCACGGAAAGCAAAGGGGTTGTACATGGACTGTAAGGAAGGGAAAGCTCCAGCAGCTCTCCCATGGACTCCTGCAGTCAGGAGCACCAAGGACAAAGGCCAGGAGACCTCTGAGGGGTGGAAAGGGACTGGGGAGCTGTAGAAAATTTCAGTCACAAGCGAGAGGATGAGAAAACAGTAACAATAATGGATGGCAGTAGTAGCTGGTCCTAGAAAGAAGCAGCAGACTCTCAGTTTTGTCAGGTGGGGCTGATCAGCACAGCCGTGTAAAATGAGTGATCCAGTGCACAAAGGACCAATTATGTTCGACACACTTGAGTTTCTGATATTCTGATTTACCATTGTATGCCAACATCTTATTCCACTGGAAAGCTGAGGTGTAGCCTGCTCCTCATAAACAGGCATGATGTAGGGGGTCTGTCTGACCTCATGCAGAGGTTAAGAGTGTCAGCATTTACAAACAAATCACAGATACTGAGGGGTACAGGACAGTCAATCTCCTTCTAATGCAGCTGCTGCTGTATTGGTCAGATAAATCATCCTTTCCCTCCACCAGCTGCCTTCATGAGACCTCTGACAGCACATGGACCTCTCCACAACTCCTGAACTGGAGATACCTGTGCAATGCACACCTGAAGTTAAGTAAGAGGAATCCCAGCCCTGCTGCTTTTTATGTGCATCCCAAAAGAACTCACCCTTTCACCATCCAGAAGCAGGTGCACTCTGAAGTTCATTGACTCATTAAGAATGATCTCTTCATTTCTGTACAAAATCTGAAATATTCTGCTGTAAACGTTGTTTTCATGAACGCAGGTCGAGCAAAGGCTGGAATCACCTGCACAAAACACAGACAGACTCCTGGTGTAATTTCAGCAGGGAGATTATTTCTTATCCTATGATTTCACTCCAGGGTTACCTAGGTAGTACTTGTAATTAAACACTTGCATTCTCAATAATTAATGGTAGTAGAGCAGACTGTTATTGTGGGTTGCAGGTTCACAGACGTGATATTTAAAGAAAACAAATGTGAAACTGTAGGCAGGTTGGATTTGAAAATGAGAATACTTGATCCTGTGACAGCACTTATCCTATTAACTTTTTTCCTAATAAAAGCTAGAGCATTAGATGCTTAACTTGGTGCTCCCAGCACCTTGAGGACTGTGGGTGTTCTTTTATCTGCATTGGGCATCTTTCAGAAGAGGGAGTTTTCTTGTCATCTCTGGTTCTCCCAGAAGTTGCTACCTGGGAGCGGGGACAATAGTCAATAGCAGATCTTGAATGTAGAAACTGGAAGTGCAGGGGTATCTTAAGTTAAAAATACAGAAACATAAAAACATAGTCTTTGTTTTCAAGATGCCTATGTAATCCTTCAGGTCCTTGGCACATGTGGGAGATGCCAGTTTGGTCCACAAAACTGGGATAAATCTGAGGAACTCAAGAACCAAAACCCTAAGCTTCTCCACATCAAATTCAGCCAATAGCTTTACCTGTGTGCTGATGTATCACATCATCACAAATAAACTTCAAATAAACTCAGGTGGGATTTATCCTTCCTAACTTTTAGGTGCCTCCGGTATATGCATTTTATTTTGGTTACAATGGAGAGTGTGGAATTTAGGATATCACTCCAAAAAAAAAAAAGTGCATGCTTTATACTGAGCCAAATTTTTGGTTCATGTCTACTGCTTGTTGAGCAATTCCCCTTTCAGTAAGAGGAAAGCTGTGACTTGCTCAGTTGTTCAAACCCACACTGGAGACCACAATTTGTACGACAGTGAATCCCTTCTAGAGGAGCCTGCAATGACTGTGTGACTTTTAAATGAACAACTGGGCACCAGAGCTAGGTACTTCCAAGGTGTGTCTTGGCTGGTTATCAGAATCCCCTCCTAACTCTACTTTCGTAACGCCAGAGTGACAAAAGTCTGCAAAATTTACTCAGAGCTGGTTTTGTCCCTTTCCAGCATTCAGTCCTGTAGGAATCTGAGATTTTGAAATATAGTCCTTTAGCAAATGGTATTTTGGAACTCTCCTGACAAGGGGTGCTTAAAAAAAGGTGTACCTGAACCAGTCCTTCAGAGAGAGACAGATCTGTGATCATCATCAGGAAGTCAGAAGGCACATGCTTTTTAGAAAGTATAGTTTTTCAGAAGGTACTTCTGGGAATTTTCCCCTTTGCAGAATTGTTTTGGGTCCACAAGCTGTGGTAAGATAAAAGTCCAGGGGCTGCTGGTTTGTCAAGAGTTTCAAATCAGGACAGGTCTGTTCTGCTGAATTTGTACATAAGTTGCAATCATAGGTCAGTAAGTTAAGACTGTCAGAGGATTAAATATTTTATGAGGTAAAGGTTGGTTAGAGGGAATAAAAATAAAAGAACAGAAAGGACTTCAAAACAACCAAAAAACCCAAAGGTACTGAAGACAAGTTGACAAGTGAATGGAGTTTTGTCATTATAATGATTAATTTTGTGGTGCTAGTCTGCTGGAACTGGAATAGCGTGAACACAGAAATATTGCATAAAAACCAAAAAAACCCAAACAAACTAATCATACGGGGCAGATTTGCCTAAGTGCCAATAAGACCAATAGGACTTGAGCTAATTAATTAGCAGAACCATAGTGATGTCATTCAGGCTACATTCAAATAATTTTCCTGTTACTGACTTTTATACTTTTATCAAGCACACCCAGGAGCAGCCCAAGTATTTCGTGCTGCTATTGTCTTCCCATCACCCATCCTGCACAATAGTTATGCATAAATCCAGGCAGCCAAGATAAATACACATTTATTTTCATGTGCTATACCAGTTAGGCTAGAATGTTTCAGCCTGATTAGCTCTTCAAAAGCAAGCAGTCATATTTATTTTAATTTAAACCTCATGATATTACAGACACTGCAAAAATCATATTAGAGGTACAATGCATTCTTACTCCTAGCTGGCAGACAAAGGAAACTTTATGTTATTTGATTTGGATATTGATATACTGGCACTCTTCTCAGATGGAAAGTTTAATCTCATTTTCTTTTCAAACACCCTCCTGAGCAGACCACTCCTCGTGTGTAATTGCTTTAGGAGCTGGATTTGCAAGGTGGCATAAGGAGTCATTTCTCTTGTTGGAAAGGTCAAAGCTAATGACATGCTACAGTGTTTGGGGCTGGCTCAAATCGGAATGAGTATGATGTTACAGGGCCAAAAATTGCTCAGTTTTAAGTGGGGAGACCTACTTTGCAGACATATGGCAGAGAACTACAGCAGATCAGTGACTAATCCTCCCCCAAACTCATCCATCCCTGCTTACTCAAATGGCCACAGGCAGCTTCTTCCCCTCTTGGAGTATGACCTGAGGCTGCAGCAGGAATTTCCTTGGAGGAGAGCTTGGCAGTCTTGGCAACACTGACAGCAATGCAGGGATCCTGCCTCTCAAATCAAAGGGGAATGACAACATCTCCACAGATATTTTCCTTCAGGCTGTAGCACCTACTGGTGTATTCTGTGCTTTAAGGCACAGACAGGGACCAGGCCACATCACTCTGCTTGAGCTTCTTGCGCTAACTAGAAGTGGTTGCTGCTACAAACATATCCTTCCTTAGCCTACTCCATGAAAACATCATCATCCCAAAACCTTTTCCAAACTTCCCCTAGTTCCTGGGATTCTTCTGAAACTTCTGTCTCTCCAAACCCCATGCATGTCTGCTGACAGACAGTGGCACTAAGGCTGGCGTTTGTCACAGCTGCCATGGTTCAGGGAGGGTTGCTGGCAGAAGACACAGCAGGTGCATCCCGTGTTCAGGAGACACAGCAGGCATTTCCTGTGCTCACACAAGCACCTCTGTCCTTTGGCACAGGAGGGTGTGAGAGAGAAGACCAGAACCATAGGTTTTCCCACATCTCTTTCTAGCACAACCTCAGCTGTGCAAACATCTCAGCGCTCACAGGCAGCCCAAAGGAGACAGACACAGTGTGTGGGAACTGCTGGGAGCTCCCACTCCCAGGTGAGACCTGGAGCTAAGACTCTACTGACCTGCATTTATTGCACACTTCCAAAGGCTTGAGCTTTGGTGAATACAGAAAAGAAAGTCTAATTTTGTGGCAGTGAATTTTTGATCAGTAAATTTCCGTGTCAGGAGATTTATCTGGGACATGTGCAGTATTCCTTAAGCTAGAAGGAATCCTGTTTTCCTGTCTCCTCTTCCTAAGGGTCTATTCCATTTACTGCTTATTGTCTTTGGGTTGAATAGTTCTTTAATTTATCTGGAAAGTGAAAGAGCCCTCAGGGCTGTGAGAACCATTGCAAGTATGAAGAGGAGAGTTGTGTTCCACAGACATTCAGAGAACGAGAAAAGCCTGTTTATGCAGCCTTCTCTTACTATTCTTTCAATGCCATTCCGTCATCATTCCTAGAAATTCCTTCACAGGCTATTGAACAATGACATTTTTAAAAAGGAAAGGAAAAAAGGCTCTTTGCAGTTGTGGATGCTTTCATACACAGGGCACTTGCACAGACCAGTCACTGTATCATGTCCTGCTTTCCCACTCTCTCCACATGCAATCTTCCAAGCTTCCCAAGATACACTCTAGTCTACCTAACTTTCCCATCTGGGAGTTTCTATAGATGGAAGTTTCTAAATATTATTGCAGCACATCATACAGAAATTACTCATCTCTTTAAAGATTCAGAGAGAGGTTATTTAGATCCTGGAAGTCCCTGAAAAATTCTTTCCAGATAATCTTACAAGAAAGGAATTGATGGATAGTTGACCTGTAAACAATTTTGTTACATATTTACAACCTAATTTAGTGAGAATAGAAACCATATAATTCTGACCACTGCCAGGATGAGGGCACTGAGGGGGGTTGGGGTGGTGGATGTCTGTGGCAGAGGTGGAGAGGAGAGGAGAGGCGAGGCGAGGCGAGGTAAGGAGAATAAAGAGTGGAATGGAATTAAATAGAATAGGATAATATAGGTTTACATAATGCCTCAGAGCATATGAGAATTGAGATAAGAATGTAGACAGAAGTAAACAATGGATATGAAAGTCTGTTTTAACATATTTTAGAAAAAGCACTGGAACCTGAAGGACACCATCACAAACCTTAGGCTTATACAGAGATACGTGAGAAACCCCAATCAAAGCCACTGATCAAACCCACTTAACCATAGCTTTCATGTTGGCAGTAGGTATAATTTGATGAAGTTGGTAATGAAATCATCTTCTGTTGACTGTTGTGCTGTTTGTGTTTCGAAGGAGTGTGATATGCCAGAACAGTTGGCATTTCTACTTGAAATCCCCACTGGTGCATCAGCTGAAAGTGTGCTGGCCAGACTGGCAGCATCCCTCAGCTGGTGCAAAGCTGAGACAGGGACTCAAATTTTCCTGATTTTCAAATATTCTCATTTGTGTCATTTCCCCCAAGAGAACCCTCACCCCACTCCCATTCATGTGAGGAGAGGGAAACATTTCCACGGAAAAGTAATGGAAGGTGGTGATAATATTCTGCAGGTCAGAACTGTTCCCCTGAACTTTCTGTGATCCTAATACACACACCAGAGTAGCACTACTTCTCCCAAACTCCAGTGGTAGGTTATCCCAGTTGTTCACTCCAGGAAATCCAAATTATACATTTTTCAACTCTGAGCATTTATAGCATCCTTTCTCTGCTTTCATCGTGCCTAGATTATGTCACTTTCCTTCAAAAATCCTTTATTTGAACCCTCCTTTACACTTTTTTTTTTTTTAACTGCTATAAAAATGGTTTGAAAAGTTTCATGATTGTTCTATATAAGTAACTCTCCCATGGAGCAAACAATGACACATGCGTATCTCAACCTCTGATTTCTGCCAAGGAGAGCTTCTGAAGTGGCAAAGTCTTGGTGTAGCTGTGACTTGATGATGAATGATTTCCCCAGAGCCACCAGAGTCACATGGGCCCTTGCTCTTTACAAAGCAATGGGATTGGCTGCTTCTGATGCCCTCTGCATTCTCTTTGCCATGTCAGTGACTGGAGAGCTCCAATCTCGCCAGCTAGAATCTTTCCATAATTACATTTTTAATTGTGCTTCCTCATGATGTCTCTACCTGCCAAAGAAAACTGGAATGAATATCAACCAACAACCTTTTGGTGGTAAGCACCCAGGTCTGCAAACCCAGATTTGCCCAGCAGTATTAACCTTTGAGAAGTGATGGAGGTTTGTTCATATTTATATTTTCAAGGCTTTAAAACATATAAATTCCTCGTGGCACAGCCCTTAATGAAGAACCAGTGCATGAGGGAATGCTCCTCTGATAGGAGGATACCTTGAAAGCCATGAGTGAAAGAGCGTTTGTTTTGGAGAGGTTAGAAAAGGAAAGTTAAAAATACTTCATTACCTCACTTCACATGACTTTCTATCTCTGCTTCCAACAGGGACTAGAAGCATGAAGAAAGCCTTGGAATTAGTTCTTTGGTTTATTTTAAAATTTACTATCTTACTAAGAATGACTTTTAATAATGTTAGATTTCTCCATACAACAAGGAGTGTGAGACTTAAATGAAACGTGAAAAATTCGTTTCTCCAAAGGAAACACATTAAAACCTCCTGCACAGCAAATTTTATCCTACACAACTTTTCTTTTAAACCTGTAGGTCTTGGCTACAGAATGCTGAGAATTTCAGGGGAAAACAATTTTTCTTTCTTCTGTACATTTTTCTTTTAGTATAGTTTAACTTCTGGGTTTGACAAAGGAAGAGCAGAGACAGGATTTACCTGAACTCTGTCCTCTATTCTGCAGCCCATAAAAGTAATATTAATTACTACTTTTTCAAAGTAAGGAAGGAGGAATTGTGACAGTTCAGTCCCTACATGCTGCTGCTGAAAACATTACATTGCTTCCTATCCCCAGTGCAAGGCAGAGAACAAAGAAAGTAATGGGTTTTTTTTATTCTAAATAAAAAATTACAACTCCAGGCCTTTTAGAAGGACAACTTCAGTTTTACAACCAGCTCTCTCTAGAATTAGCTCTCTGCAGTTTCATGAGCACTGTGTCAGAGGTCTAAAATAAATAGGGAGTGCTTATACAGTCAGGAAAAATCCATATGGAAAACAGATCTAACTTCAGATCTAGCCTCTTTAATGTCTTCATGACTATAGCACTGGAAATTAGATAATTCCTCAAATGCTGGCAACTTCTTGAATCTCTTTTGCTGTCTGGGAAAAGCAGTATTATTATGCTGCTATTCAGATAAATGGAAAAGCAGAATTCTGCTAAGTTTTGCTTTAATGAAAGAGATGCTCTTCGATAATGTAGGGAAATCAAGATACGGCAGCTGCAAAAAGAGCTTTACTGTAAATATTTCTTTATAAATACCAGTGCACATTTACACATTTGTATTTCAGCCTAATTCATGGCCACAAGAAGCCTATCATAGCCTCTATCCTTGTGTTTTCACACAGGAAAGTCTCAGAGGCAGATGATACCTGTAAAGGCAGATGGGTTCATTCTCCCGGGTCACTCGTGCACAGACGGAGGGAGGGCACTGCAAGGCACCCACTTGAGAATGAGCTGGGAACGTTTTGAAACTTTCCTGCCCACAAACCTCATGTTGCTGCCCACGCAGCCGTGTGGTGTCAGCGGTTCATGTGATCCCCCCGAATCTGCCTCTGTGGGAAGCCGGCTGCTGGTAAATCCCAGCAGAAGGCAGTTTGAACCCAGCTCCAGGTCCTTGCCCTGGAGCCACTTGGAATCAATCACGCAGTCAATTAAACAGAGGTGAACAGGGAGGGTGACAACAAACGGCTAGAGAGAGTATCATAAAATAATCACAAAACTACAGAATGGTTTGGGGTGCAAGAGATCTTAAAGATCCCTTAGTTCCAACCCCCTGCCATGGGCAGAGACAGCTTCCACTATTCCAGGTTGCTTCAACTCCGTCCAACCTGGCCTTGAGGATCTCCAGGGATGTGGCATCCACAACTTCTCTGTGCAGCCTGTGCCAGGGCCTCACCACCCTCACAGGAAAGAAAGTATTTCTCTGTTGCTGAGGTCCTCATTTCTCCCTAACATCTGATCTAAATCTCTCCTCTTTTAGATTAAAACTGTTGCCCTTGTCCTATCCCTATGTGTGTAAAAAGTCTCTCTCTCTTTATTAAGTCCTGGAAGGCTGCAATGAGGTTTCCCCAAAGCATTTAAAATCTCAGTCTGGAGTAGCTGTAATCCACCTACCTGTAATCTGAGTGATCTCTACAGCACACAACATCCTGGCTGGTACTGCCATAAAAATAACCCAAATCTCACTCATGGATGACCATCTCCCTCCCTCACCCATCCATCCTCGTGCTGTCCTGTTCCTTGGCCTTTACCATCTGAAATTCCCACTAACCTCACAAGCACAGCTGGTTCTTGCTCAGAACCCCTAAAACAAAAAAC
>VWZT01013506.1:184262-208609 GCA_013397055.1 Pachycephala philippinensis | reverse complement strand
CCAAAAAACCCAGTGTTCCGATTATAATCCACAAACAAGAGAAATTCATGATAGAAGTCTCAACTTCTGCTTTTGCTTCCTGTGTGTAACACTAGTACAGAACCACACAGTCTTTCCTTAGATCCTGTCAGAAATCCTTTGTAGTCTCTTCCAATCTAAGCCTTGAGCCTCTGAACTCTGGTGAGTGTATTTTCAATGAAATATCATTATGTCTAGTAACACAGAAATCCTTATTGTGTTATTTGTAGCAGAGATTTTTCATCTCCCACAAATATAATACTATTTTATTAGTGTTTGAATGGAGTTATTACACTACTTTCCACTACCCAAGACAGAGGGAATTAACCCTTGATATTTTTGAAAAGGTCACATGGGGAAAACTCAAATCCTAACTTCCACATACTTCTTAGAGACTACTGATGAGATTCCCCAGATCCACCTCGTATCGGCATTGCCCTTTGGTTGCACCGACTAACCTTCAACAAAAGTTTTAGGGTGGGATCTGTCTCATTTTGGTCACAAGCAAAGCAGGCAACTAATTTCAGTTGATGTTTTATAACATCAGTGGCAAGAAATGAAGACCTAATAGCAGGAATCACTGTAACCTAAAACTGACCCTTCAGAAATGGGGAAGGAGACCTAATAGCAGGAATCACTGTAACCTAAACCTGATTCTTCAGAAATGGGGAAGGAAGTCCTTCCAGGGTTACTTATGAGGGAAAGTTGCACTACAACCTTAGGCCACTCAATCTGACTCCAAGACTACCCAAGTCTAATTATTGCTAAGATGATGTGAGAAACTCTCATTCCTCCTCCCGAGATTGGGAATCCAATACCAAGACAGAGATGCAAGAGATGATTCATACCTATCAGGGGTATGGTAGAAAATGTGCCTACATACACAAAACTCAAACCTAAAGAGCCAAGTGATATTCACCTTCATCAATGGCTTCTAGGTGAGGTGCGAGATGAGAGATAACAGATGGGCTGACATAAATACACAAATCCAGGAAATTACTGGGTGACATTAGTCTCCACGACTGGAAGTACTCTCAGCACAACTTGGCTGAACTTGCTGAGACCTTCACCTTCACCAAAGCACCATTACTGTTGGAAAACCTTATATGATTCAGGGGAAGAGAGGAGTTTCAAGGAGACCTCACTCAGTAGTTTCCATTATTCCCCTGGATAAAACTTGACCTCTGGTTATACCATCTGGTATTCCATCTCCTGAGAAGGCTTGCAGACAAAACAACAACATTGTTGGCCAACATCTGTGCAGGGCTTTGTGTGGGTGTTTTGGGGGTTAAAATTGTGGGAAATAAACTTGGCATGATACCAATAATTGCACAAGAGAGAATGGTGCCAATCCTCTTAAGATAACAGCCAGCAAACTTCTCTCAGAGCAAGAGGCAGGATGAGTAATGTGCAATGTGCTGACAAAGAGACATTTAGCACAACTGCAGGCTCTCAGGAGGGAAGTTAGCTCAGGGAAGGTGTTTATTAGGTCACAGAATGCACCAGGACAGAGCCAGGCTAAAGATCTTCAATATGTTTTTGTGCTTGGCAGTACAGACATAAGCTCCTGTTTACCTCACAAGAACTTGGCCACAAAGCTGAGTTAACTCGTGGAGACATGCTGAGATGTGCAGATGGAAAGTGTTATACAGAAGTGGCAAGACCTAGTAGCTGTTAATGAAAAGGTACCAAATATCATTAATCAATGTATCTGAGCTGTTTAAAATGAAATAGGCTTTCCCTCCACATTTTAATTGGTTTTCCCTATTGCTTCTGAAGACATAAATATGCATCTTCCTCTATACACGATAGGCATTAAGGTCAAGTTTCCCAGAAAACTGAAGAGTGTTGCCCAGTAAACAGGAAGGTACCATCTGCCTAAGACCAGCCCTAAGGTGAAAAAGGTATTAAAGAGAAAAATTTCCACTGAAGTAGCATCTATTGTGCTACTCAGGTACTGTGCAGACGGGATGTACTAAGCTGGTGGGGGAAGTGATTTTTGCTGCTGTAGTTTTAAAACTCCTTTCCTCTGAACAGCCCTTGACTGCACACTCATCTCAGCTAGTCTCTGTTTCATATTCACAAATTGTGTACCCAAGCTTTGATGGTCACAGAGGGTCTTGGAGCAAGTGAGGCAGTACAGCCTCCTCCCATGGGGTGTCAGCCTGAGCTCCAAGGGAGCTCTGCATTCATCTGTGCTCAGTGTGGGACTTATCTTCTGGATCTGGATCCAGGTGTCCATCACTCACCAGACTCTCTCAGAGGAGTTGGAGTGCAGGTGAATGACAATAGTTTTAGTGGGCAAGTAAAATAAAGTTTTATATTTTCCTTTACACATAATAAGAGAACAAGCCCTAGACCCTCCCTCCCCTCCGTCCCTGTGTCACCCACACTGAAGTGCTGAAGGCCAGCACCTTCCACCACACTGTCCTTTATTTCTTGCCATGAAGGACTGTAGTACTGGTGAAACTCCAGAGCCACTGGCTGTATTCAGACTGTCAAAAGCAGAAGTTCGTTCATTGCTGAAGATTTTCCAAAAGCATACTAGTAAATTCTGACATGTGAGTGTGTAGAGGTTTAGGGAAAAATATGTTCACAAGCATAATTATTCTCCTAATTTTGGATGTGGTACAGCAGCTATGATGAAGTTGCAGCATACTTCCATTTAGGACATCAGCTACATTTAAAAACCTCCCACCTAGAAGAAAAGTCAGTGGTTTTAATTACATTAACAGACTCCCAGATTACTGTCATCACTGAGAGTCACTACACAGTGTGTAGTAGAAATAGTAGGTCAAACATTTCCCTCTTTGGATCCGCTGTATTGCTCCCTAAAATGTGAACCAGCCATAAAAAGTTTCAAAACCATAAATAATTATCTACTCTCCTACATTGTCACACATCCCACAAAAATCAAAGCGCTTTATATTAAGTAATTAAGTTTCACGATACTCTTATGATATAGCTACAATTAACCCCATTACACACATGAGGAAACTAAAACAGAGAGAAGCTGATGGCTCAAGATCAGAGCTAGGGAAAAGAGCTCAGCAATCACAGGAATTAAAAACTGGTAAATCCTCGTGGGTCCTCAACTCCTCCAGCTATCACATGCCACTCAGACATAGCTCAGTGCTACAAAGACTCAGGGTTTTTTTTCTGTTAAGTTCTTTTCTGGGGTTCTGCTTCTGTTATTCACTGGCTTGAGTGAGGGCATTGGATGTGGACTGTTGGACATATACACTGGGTACTATCCATAGTTTCCTTTTTTTGTGTGTTATTAACCAATTGAAATGTCAGTGACACAGGGCTCTTCTCTACATTACACTTTCAAATGAGTTTCTTTTGTAACAGCAACAAATGCTTAAATAATTTTCAGGGACATAAATACGAGTAACAATTTCATGGCAGTATCTGCTAACATAATGAGAAACATTTATTCTTGTTCTTAAGGGATATTGTGTTTATCTCCTGTATGATTTTTTCTAATTAGCTTTGTTTGTTTGTTTTTTGTTTGAATATTAGCTTTTAATGCTAACAGCTGATGCTTGTTAGGTACTGTGCAATATCATTCCTTTAAGATGAAAAACCAGAAGATAGAGTACCGTCCCTCAGTTACACGCATTTCTTGTCATGCTACACTTTCTACATTATCCACAGCATTATAAAATACTCTTGTGAAACAGATCTCTCAAAGTTATAGCCTGCAATACTAGAGTAAAAAAATTATGGCCCAGAGTTGCTGGAGACTGATTTTATCACTTTCTACTCTGACACAGAAAGATGTAGTGAGTCGACTACACCACTGAACTCCCCACTTTACATGCAGCCCTCGGAGGAACATTTAAATGGACACGGTGTAATTTCAGGAAGTTTTATGATCTTACCAGTGGAGGGGGTTGTGGTAGCAAATTTTACTACTCATTATGACTTCCCACACAGATATGCAAGGGGAAGAATAAGCTACACTTCATCTGCAGTAAAACGTGAGCTTTTACCACCTGTCTGTAAAAGCCAAGTATGTAATTTTGAACTTCCTTAGTTCCTGTTTCCTATTGCATCATTTTTATGCTACCAGTTACATAATTTAAAATCAAGGTGAAACCATGAGTTTTCCTAACATTCTTCTGCAATCTATCAAACAAGATAAGCTATTTAAGCAACAGCTTATCTAATAAATAAGCTGTATTTTTAAGCCAACAGGATTGTTTGTAAGTTTTAAGTTATAAATCAACACTTTACTACACAGGATTTTACATCAGTCACCAGAGAAAGTGCCTGCTTCTGACAGATTAGGTCATATTTACAAATACTAGGTTACTTATAGGGTGGAGAAAGTTGTTTGTTCATGGCACAAGAAAGCAGACTCAAATTTCCATGACCCTAGATACAGAAGAGAAGAAATTAAAAAACTGAATATGGTTTGGTTCCCCCAAACCTTGCACCTGTTTGAACCATTTGACTTGTTATCGTGCTTCAAGTGCTTCCCATCATTTCTGCAAGTGCTAAGACAATGGAAATTGTAAATTCCTTCTCAGGATACAACTTGATTTTTAGTCTTCAGCAAAGGTGTGAAAACCTGGTATGAAATCCAGGACAAAAAGGGTTAAGTGAATATATAAACATACAGACATTACTTCTGAATGTGAAATCTGTAGGAAAGGAAGTGCTGAGTTTCAGCGTTGTCTGCAGACTCTGTGCTGTCACACCAACAGGGAATGCAAGTCTAAAGAGGATGGAGAGTCTGAATTGTGTTCTTCAGTATGTTACACAAACCTCACGTCTCACTCACCTCAGGCCTCTACCTTCTTGCCCAGTTTGTTGAAGTTCCATTGACTTCCTGAAGATTCCCTCAATCTTTTTGTTAGAGAGAGAGCAAGATCAGGTCTTGTAGGCAGCAAGTGGCTCAAGGATGTCGTTCCAACCAGATTCACTCTCCGTGAAAATGGACCCCAGGCAACAAAGTCTGAAGCAAAACTGGGGTTTTCCCCCTGGGACAAATGGTCCAATGCCAGGGCTGACCAGTGCATCTAGACACAGTTCTATACCATCACACCCCTCTGTCTGTTCAATTTAAACATCAAATTTAAATGTAAGCACTTGAAGGGCAATCTCAATCCAGAAAAAGTTCTTATGCCTAAATGGACGAATTTGTTTACACATTCTTCACACCCTTGATGGGTATATAAGGCAATTGCAAACAAAATTGAAATTGCTGCATTCAAATCCATATCCTTTGTGCAGTCTGATCATGGCAATTCATATGTAAAATCATAGACTCATAAGGTGGTTTGATTTGGAAGGTATCTTTGAAGTTCACCTAATTCCAACCTCACTGCTGTGGGCAAGGACATCTTTCACTAGATTATGTGGCTAAAAGCCCTCTCTAACTGATTGTATCTGACTTTTTTAGCTTCTTTTAGCAATGAGAAAAAGAAAAAGCAGATGAATACTAATCAAAGCTACAAGAGTGGACATCATATGTCTCTGATTGCAGCTGCTAGAAATGCACTGAATGTTCCAATTGTTTCCACTAAAGAGTTATTCGCACAGAGCAGGACAATCCTTTCCCTGAAGTGGAAATGGAAAAGAAAAAGAAAAACTGAAACAAATTACAAACTTAATCCGAAAACAATAACCCCAAACCACCTGCCTCTTCTAAAATTAACATTGAACATACTTCTACAAAGATATGTCACAATTCACATGCTGGAGCTGTGCCCTGCACACAAAGCACTGGCTAAAGCTCTATGGCTTAGGTTTAGAGCATTTCAGACTAGCTATAAAAATGGCCCTTCCTGGACATAAAAGAATTCATGCACAAATCACCCACAACTTTTCCCTCTTGTTGTGGCATCATTGTCTTACTTGGAACATAGCTTTTCTTCAGATGAAATATTTGGAGGCAGCTGCTAGAGGGTGTATGTCTCTAACAATTTGGATTTCTTTTGCTTATCTTACATGTTTGGAAGGTTATTAAATTATGTAAGTATTTGCATCTCTGAAGCAGTGCCATCATTTTACAGATAAGACACCGTTTGTCCTGCTGTCTGTGTTCCCTGTTTTAACCTCTAGACTGCAGGAATTTTCAGAGCACTCCCTGTCAGTGATATCAACGGGAAATTAAACCAACCAGTACTCCTTGGCTGGAATAGTAAATTAAGCAAATCTTTCTAAAAGTCCTACATATACATTGGAAAGCACAGAAAATTCTCTATTTTTTCTAATTTATGGTCACGTCTCATACATAGTGTTAAGCTTCAGAGGTACTGACCACAGAGTAATGTCCTAGAGATCTGTTAATAGCACAGAATGCTTTGCTGAACCTAAAATTAAATTCTTGGTTTGTCAAAATTCAAACCCAGCTTCTATTTCCTAGGATATTCTTTGTTCATTTATGAAATTTATGGTGAAAATATAGTCATAGTTTTAGTCTTGCAAAATATAAATAAACAAATTACACCATTTCCACAGCTTCATTTTCAATTAATAAATTACAGTGCCACTACGGAAGGAAAATGTTAATTCATTTTTTACATAATACAGCGGATTTTTTTCTATTAGTGCCAGAAAGAATTTCTAAGAAAAGAATAAGACAGTTGTTCTCACACTGGAGTCTTCTCATTGCTCTTATTTTTTACCCTGAAAAAACCCTTCTGGAGCATTATGTAAAATCCTGAATCAAGATGCCATCTTTGATTATTTGCTGGGAAAGACAAGAGCACCATCTCCTTTCTATGTTGACTATGTCACCTTTCCTACCTTTTATTATTACTTGCCTAATTTGCATATATACATGAAGGCACAAACTGCAATCACAGCCTTTTTGTGCCAAGTCTTTTACAAGCACAATGGAAATGTCTCTCTCTGCAAAAGTTCCTGCAACTTCTTTTATAGTAAACGCACAGAAATAGGTGTGATTCAATTCACCTTAAAATAGATATGTTAAATTACTCCCTCAAATTACCTGTTTCTCTCCTCTGGCTATAAAGGGAGACTGGTTGATTAGCTTAGGTAGAGACAGCCACAGCCCAGATTTCAGTTCTTAGATAAGTTTATTTTTACCCTTAGCCATAGATTTCTAAGTCTTCTTCCACCTCGCAGCCATAACTCAGGTTACAGATGATTTATTGCCTCAAATATAGCCTAACATATCATTACAAGACAACTGTTTCCTGCTGGTATAGAAAGCTTGGTGAAATAAGGTTTATTAGAAAGCTAACATATAAATCATGCAAGACACCCTCCCCAGGGAAGAACCATTATTACCTCTAGCTGGTAAGAGTATATATACATATGTGGTAATGGATGAATATTGACTTCTTACTTAACAACGGTTGTTTAAACCAACATCTACTGTCATCTATAAATCTCAGGATACTTAAATCCTAATTTTTAAGATGTTCTGCATCCCGCAGTCACTAGGAAATCCTGACCACCTGTATTCTCAAGGAATCATCACTCCCTGCAGCATGTCTGTAATCTGTAATGATTTTCCAAGCAGAACACTGGGACACAATCCACCATCCATAAAGTTTTTTTAAAGAAAGTCTGAAAAATGCTTGTAGTCCCTATACAAAAATACAGTTTCCCCTTCCTGAAATTGTAATAATTTAGCTCCTACTAGACGCCAAAGTCTTTCATTTCAGTTGATGCTGACATTTTATATTTATCACCTTGGTTGCATAGCAAATTCTTTATTGCAGAATTATCTGCTAAATATGAAAGCAAGATGTGAAGAGGCTGAGATAAATGAAAATGTAATCACAATAAATGATCTTGTTACTGGGGAACCCCTGTAATCCTCTAATACATGCATGCTGCATGCTCCTTCATATAATCCCTCACTCCCTTCTGCATTTTAGATCCATAGAAGATCATCCCCTAACTGGTGATTCACAGCCTTCAACAAAGATGCCTGTACCCTTTCTTTTAGGAGTTTAACTCTCTAAACAATGTAAAATGCAGCTTTTAGAAAAACAGGAAGATGACAGCAGAAAAGAGCAGATGACGCCAAGTTGGGCAGGAGTGTTGATCGGCTGGAGGGTAGAAAGGCTCCACAAAGGGATCTGTTCAGGCTGGACCAATGGACCTCAACTGTATGAAGCAGTGAGGTGGGAGTTCCCCTTTTCTCCCAGGTAACAAGCGATAGCACAAACAGAATGGCTTCAAGTTGAGCCACGGAAAGTTCAGATTGGATATTAGGAAAAATTTCTTCACAGAAAGGTTTGCCAAGCACTGGAAGAGGCTGCCCAGGGAAGTGGTTGAGTCGTCGAGTCGTCATCCCTGGAGGTATTTAAAAGATGTGTGGATGTGGCACTGACAGAGATGATTTAGTGGCAGACTTGGGTCATCTCAGGGGGCTTTCCCAAACGAAATAATTCTATGAAACCATTCAGTTGTGCTATCTACCTCTTGCTTAGCTAACATAAATCCAGCACAGGAGCATCTTCTGCAGAATCTTTTAGTGTTTTCTAGACCTCTGTTCAGTGTGTCCTATTCCCTCTGACACATCCTTCCTCAAGGGAATATGAGTTGTTAGAGCTGCCAGTTATGCATGATACTACTCTAAGTTCACACTGAATTCAAGTGATGCAGGACAAACTTTCAGATTATCTGTCATATCTCTAGAAAGACAATACACCTGTTCTTCAATCTTAACCTGCTTAAATCTGCTGCACCAGCATTCCAGGCACTTGAAGCTCACAGGAATTTACAGCTCCATGAACTGCTAGGACAAATCCTGGTTTTGGCTCCGATGAGAGACTTCAAGGAGCTTTATTGGTAAAACAGGGTTGTCTCCTGCATAGAATTCTGGGTACATTTTGTGGTTTGTTTTCCTCCTGTGATATGTATAAAATTTTTATATGTTAGTTTGTAACAGTCAATTGTCAAGATTTTCATCCTTTTTTGCAAGCTGTCCATTTTTATCACCTTTTTGGCACTCAGTGAAGAGGTATTATTAGATCTTATTGCAGACTTTAAGGTGTGATATGTTATTTAGTTTGCCCATTTTGACACCCCAGTTTCAAGTACCTTTCTATTGAAACTTTAGTGTTCCAGACTGAACAAAAAATAAATAAAAACTGAACCGATTCTAATAAGCAGTGACTTCTGAAAATTTAGGGTCTGAAATCAACAAACCAGAATTGAACATGCCACATTTATCCTCATGTACTGAGTTGCAAATCTGCTTTTAAGAAAGTTTGAAAACCCAGTTGCTGAAGGTTGAAAATACACATTCTTTGGCAGAGGAACACTCATGCAGACCCTCCAGGGCTAAAATAAGCCTACTTGGAAAGTGCAAAGACAACATTTTTCAGGCATGAACTCATTCAATGCATAATCATTTTCATATTTAAACATTTGAAGAGACTTGTTTTAGTTTTGAAACATTATGTTTAGCATATTTATATTTAGAATAAATGGGGATGTTATATTTCCGAAGGAGACACCATAATTTTAAAATTGCTTGATCAAAAAGTTCAGGATGTTTTCTCCCTCAGTGTGACTTTTGATTAAAGCTGCACATTTCTGAGATGAATCCTTTATCTTAACCTTGCCTTTTGACATTTTGAATTAGCCTCATGGAAAGAATTATATAAAACTACTTCTCTACCCATACATAGATTCAGTGATGATAAAAGCAAGATGTTCTATTAATTTCCTTGTACGAAGGATCCTAACATAAATACAGTCTCTTATCACTGATTTGTTCTGTAAACCAAGGTTCATTTCTCAGTCTTGCTGAAATTTGAGATGATAGAATAACTGACCTGCTTGGGATCAGCAGAAAGTTTTCTTAAATGATTAATGCTTTGTTAAAACAAACAGAATCTATTTTTTGTAGTGTTTATTTCTGTTTCTAAACTCATTGCTAGTTGCCTAAGAGCCTTATTTAGTTAGAGAATTCATATCTGAAAAGGATTCTGTTCTTTGGAAACTTGTGTGAGCAAATATTAATTTGTTATGTTTATATAGCTCTATAGCTGACATTCCATATATTTATTCCAAATATTAATTCAGGCAGCAAAATTCTCTGAGTAAAGTATGGGACATTACAATAGGACACCACATAGCTTTTCATCAATGCAGAAAAGAAGGAAACTCTTGTCTGGGTGGAATTTATCTTCTGAATTGGTGTAAATGACTCTCCAATGTTTAGCACAGTACTGGATTTTTAATCTCAAAACTGAGCTTTACATCAGAGTGAAGGCAGCAAGAAGCACTGTGTGGGGAAATTCAAAGCATATAAGTGAACCTGGAAAAGAAGAGAGCTTTGTGAAGGCCAGTTCACACTGGAGTGGTGGGTCTGAAACAGCTGCATGGCCAATTTAACCCCAAAGCTGAAGTTCATCCTTGGCCCCAAGCAGCAGGAATACTGAGTTGCCTCTCTGCCTGTGAACAGCTGGATTCTGTCCCAGCCAGGCCTTCATGTGGCCACTGATGTTGAAGTTTTGTGTTTCAAACTCACTATCCAGGGAAAGAGACTCATGGCATGTGTTGGTGCTTGCAGACCCTTCCTAGTTTTGGCTTTCTCCACTGACCAGGTCTCAATTTTGGGTTGGGATGTTGTTCAGCATCTCTAACACTGTGGGACCTATTCCATTTCCATCTGAGTGATCTGTCCCAGCTTCTGGAGGGGGGAAGTGAGGGTTTCCAGCTTAGCTGAGGGTCTGCAATGAAAATTCTTGTAGTCACAAATACTTTTCAGCTTCCATCCTTTAAGGCATTTATGAAATGCCTTGACTGGATGATGACTGAGACATGCACACAGAAGTATCACGTCAGTCAGAAAGATCTTCTGTTTACTCTTTTCCATTATTTTTTCTCTGTTTCTTTCTCCTTTTCTCCTGGAAGTTCATCATTAGTTCTGTTTAGATCGTGAATTAACAATTCTTAAAATGTCTGATCGTAGAATCATAGAATGGTTTGGGTTGGAAGGGACCTTAAAGATCATCTCATTCCAACTCCCCTGCCATGGTCAAGGACAGCTTCGACTAGACCATGGGCCCCATCCAACCTGGTCTTGAATGTTTCCAGGCATGGGATCACCTCTTATGACCTCACAGCTGAAGTTTTCTAAGACAACTCATCCCCAAAACACCTTCTCTCACAGTGAAGTCCACTCTGGGTATAATTTGTATTTATCAGGTGTGCTTTATTTTATATAGAAAATGCATATTTATTTTCAGATTACTTTTAATAAGCTTTGAAAACAAACCCAGTGTTTGCTAAGGCATAAATTTCTCCCCCTTTTCTTCATACTTCAAAAACAGTAACCTTACCTGCACTTAATGGGGGAAGAAATTACCTTTCAAAAAGTTATTGAAACTAATGACTGCAATTTCATACTGTTCCACAAGTCATGGTGCTGTTTCTTCTTGCTCTAATGAGCAACTAACTGCAACTGTTTGTTTTGACTGCATTAAGAAGCCATTTACAAGAAAAGGTTTCTCTTTAATAATCGAAGCAGAAATCTTTCACTGGGAACTGCTCTGAGATAATCAAAATTAACGAAGAGATTAAGATCACCGCTTGTTTACTATAAACAGGCACAAACAGTTAATTATGGAGCATATCAGAAATGCAAATAACCTTTAAAATTGTGTCCTAGGTGCAAGGTAGCCACAGATTTAATTTGATTAAATCATTTAATTTATAGGAAAAGGGAATCAGTGTGGATTATCATAAACTTGTATAGTTCAGACAAAGATTACAGCAACGTTCTTCATTTTAGGGACATGGGTTAGTGGTGGACTTTAATGTGTTAGGTTAATGGTGGGACATAATCTTAGAGATCTTTTCTAACCTAAGTGATTCTATGATTACAGGATACTCCTAATTTTTTTTCCCTTTGCATGTCACAATTGAAATTGTGCTGCTTCTTGTCACTTACAGTCAGATATTCCATTTTATGAAAAAGCATAAAATTGTGGGTACGTGAAACACCTTTACATCACCAATAAAAAGAGTTAATGTGTAATGGCAATCACAGCTACTTTTTCTTGACTTGTCTGGAAGAAATATTGTATCTTATCTCCCCTGTCCTTCATGAGAAAAATGGAGAAAAACCAAATTCCTTGGCTGTCCTTGGCTTTCTGCACTTTTAAACAATAATCCAATTTAATTGACTAAAATTAGATGGAAGATTTCTGCAGTCTAATAAAGATTAGCATAGCCAGTGATCATTTTTTCTTACACACTTTGTATTACTTGTAATTACATTTTCAGGTCAAGTTTTAAAAAATATTTGTCTATTTGGAGTATTGATAATTGGTAATGTGGTACTTCTGGGTGGAGAAAAAAGGAGACCAGGACACAAATCAAAGTCCTGAGTAATTTCTTTAGTTATATGCCATGAAAAACAATTTTTTTCTTCATGTTCACCCAGCAAAACAATTTCCATGGCCTGTAAAGTAAACAAGTAGGCAAGCTAGTAGCAAACAGGTATCCCTGGTGGCAGTACATGGGTACTCTGAGGCATAGTGGGTTGAAAACTTACAAAAAAAACCAATTGCAACTTTCACTACTAAAGAATAATTCTGTCTCAAAACAGTAATGCATTCAAGTGCTGTGTAGACTACTGCAAAACACTGCAGAGGAAATGGAAATTTATATTCTTTCTGAGAATGGGTTTATCAGGCATCTTCAACGATGTAATTCACCCTCACAGCCTCTGTTGGCAATAGTGCTGCCAAGATTTATCCCATGCATACCATGTTCTTTAACTATTCCTCTTCTGTACTGCTCTGGTCTCCATTTTCCCCTCTTCCATACAGTGCAGAAAATCAAGATAAAACAGCTAATCCTAACTGTTTCTTAGCAGTGCTCTTTCTCCCTGTGTTTTGAGGAATGATCTTGCATGCTTAAGGGCAAAAAAGTGTTTTAAATAGAGGTTTTTAAGATAAGCTCCTGCAGTCTTTCAGCTTGTGCATGTAGCCTGGAGATCAATGAATGACTGCATGTTCATTACTTCTATGAATCCTTGCCCCAAAATTTATACAGTAGCTTAAAATCTTATGGAAGACACTTAGTGGGTCATAAGACAACTCAGCCAAGGAGGTAATTATACAAATTAGAACTGTGAGATGGCATGTTCACCTTCCCCCTCCTCTAGCTGTTCATGCTTGGGTCCCACAGACTCATCCCACTGTGTGGTGCAGGCAGACACCATCACAGGGTGATGTTAACAAGCCACGCTGCTGAAGAGCACCAGAGGCCAAAGCCCCATAAATCCACTCAGAAAGGCATTTCTAGAGTTTAACTTCAGGATATGTCTGCATTAACTCAGCCCTGTAGGAGGGATGCTGAGGGCAATGGACTTTGTGATGTTATGTTTGTTATGTTATGTTTTGTTATGTTATGTTACGTTATGTTATATCGTGTTATGTTTGAGCTGCACATGAATGAGCAGAGAGCATATTTTGTTCTTCACAAGCCCAAAGCAGGCTTCAGTCGTGGTATCTATTAAAAGGCAGGAAGCTGAATTTCGTGGGGGTACAAAACCTGCATGACAGCAACCAAAGTCTGTGCACAACAAGCCTTGTTCCCTCTCTCCTTTTCATTGCTGAAAAATGTGTAGCATAAGCTGGAATTAAAGCCTTATGAGGAGCAGCTGAGGGAGCTGGAGTGATTTGGTCTGGAGAAAAGAAGACTCGGGGAGACCTTATAATTCTCTACAACAAACTGAAAGGAGGTGGGGATCAGTCTCTTCTCCCAGACAACTTGTGATAGGACAATGGGAAATGACCTCAAAATGAGTCAGGGGTGTTTAAGGTTGAATATAGGAAAAAAATTTCTTCCCTGAAAGAGAACAAGCTCCCTGGGGAAGTGGTGGAGCCACCATCCCTGGAAGTGGTCAAAAAACAAGTAGAGGTGTCACTCCACCGAATGGTTTAGTGGGCATGGTGGTATTCAGACCTAAGGTTGGACTTGATCTTGGAGGTCTTTTCCAAGCTTTATGATTGCATGATTCTGTGAAAATTCACCAGCCACCAGTCTTGTCTTGTCCATACGGAAACACACCTTGCTAAAAATGCTTAGGGGTATGAATGAAATGTATATGCTTTTATGAATATATTTATGTTCACAGAATATTCCTGTTCATGGACCCTGACTCAATACAAGTTAATGGTCAGCCCTGAGGACATGAGTGACCACACCACAGGGGCTGCTGGGCTCCAGCACAGCTCTCCTGTGATTTGACTGAGCCACACAGCCCATTGTCTTCCTAAACTAGACAAGATGTGGGCAAACTGTGGCCCACGTGGAAGGTCACCAAGGCTTCCTGTCCGACCTGTCAGTCCTGGGCCATGGATGGAGCTCTCTCTGTACACATTTGGTTGGTCACCACCAAGGGACTGCCCAGTCAGACTTCAGCTTTCCCTCTGCTGAATTATTGAAAACTACAGGTTTTTTGCCTCTGTTGCTGAAAATATCTAGTGGGAAGCAAACATTGCTAATGCTGTCAGTTCCCAAGGTTTTATTGTAAATCCTGCACATTTAATAAAAATAAAAAGCCATGTGCACTGGAAGATAAATACTGCCTCTTATTTATTTTATATACTTACATATTTTATATATTTTATTACTGCATATATTCACAGATTTTACTTTATGAATTTACATAATCATTTCCAAAATATATTCTCAGTTTTCACAGATCCTACGAACCTGATAAGGGAAAGATTAAAAATACATCCTTTAAACCAAACTCATGAATTCCACTTATTTTATAGTCATTCTCGCTGGTGAGGTAGGAGTTTATTCACTATTTTATATCACCCCTTGTTTTGTTGTAATGCTATTTTAATAGGAGTGTCTTACTGAAACATGCACAGAAATTTAATTAGCCCTATCCCAGCTATCCACACACTGAGAGAGATCAGTGGCATGAAAAAAACCCACATTATGGCCTTTGTACTTTTAAGTTCAGTCCCATTAAATAATGCTCTCTTGCAGATCTATGAAATCAATTAGGAAGTACTTGCAAAGATAGCCAAGGAGAAACTGTTTAAAGCCTTAATGGCTTAAATATCCCTTGTCTTGATGTTAGCCCTATAAAGCTATTAGAGCCCAGTCTGGATTGCATTAGCACTATGAAAGTCAACTGCTAATCCTGTAACTGCACTGCCAGCCTCTCCTCTCCCCTGCCCATGTGTCTACGTGAATTGTTTCTAGAAGAGGTGAAAGAATCTTCAGTATTTTCTTGATGCTGAAGGTGTATGAGGGAGAAGAAAATATTTTTTCAGGAAAAAAAAGTAAATATAAAACAGTTTCTTCCAAACAGGAGTAGTTTGGCTTTTTTATTGTTTGTTATTGAGTGTTTTTTTTGCCCCAAGAAAGTAAAATTCTAGCTGTCTTCAAAGGAGGTTATTTCATTAGTATAAGACTACTTATGCCAGAAACTGCTGTACTTTGAGGACATTTCTAGAGATCAAAGGAACTCCAGGGGATTCTGGATATGCCAAGGGCAAATTACACTGGAATATGTTGTAAAATAAATTTGTTTCTTCTGTGAGGATTTTTCACAACAAGATGTTTTCCCAAACCTACACAAAGTTATTTATATATTCATTGATTTTCCAAAGAAATGTATTTATTCAGCTTTTGAGATTGGGATTTTTTTTTAGGTGGTTTCCTCAGATTTTGGTATAACTATTTGTGTTTTATAAAACTTGTCTAATAATTTTGCATTTTAATTGAATCATACTTCCAATTGACCCATACATTTTGTTTTATTTGTTTAAAAAAAAAAAGAGAACCTTAAATACATAAAATAACTTTAAACTGAAAAACTGTCAGCAAGGAGCCACATATAAGAGAGATGCTTTCAGATAAGAGGGTGAGAATTTCCTCTGCTTTTCTGACAGGCACAAGCCCAATACCAGACACAAACCCTTACCAGAACAGAGATGAACAACTACTGCTCATTAGGGAAAACCAGGTCTGGATCCCATTCCAGGCTCACCTGTTCTCCACACAGACTCTCCTTCTCCATCCCACCCCACCTGCAGTCATGTCCCATTCCTTGCGGACCTACTTACCCGTCTGTCCTGCAATTGTAGCAAACAGCCTGTGGGGAATCCTGGATGGGATCTTCAGTCCAGCTCTTATCTGGTAATACCTGGAGAGAAAGGATGAACAATTAGATGCTGTTAGAGAAGTGACCTCTTGATCCAACCTAAAATTCTGTGAAAGCACATCCTGGCCATCTGCACTCAAATGTGCTCAAGAGAATAGTCATGCTCAGGACCTTTTCTTCTGCTTTTTAGCTTTAATTAAAGTGGGTTTAATCTGGCCCCTCCTATTTTACACCAGGTAGGGTGGACACAGTTGCCTGACGTGTGAATAATGAGGAAGAATTGTGAAAAGTACTTGCCCTCCTGGAAGGAAGAGACATAGAGAAATATCTGTGATAAAAAGCAGTGAGATCAGACAAGGAGTAACAACAATTCAATACAAAACAAAAAAAAAAAACAAAAAACAAAAAAACCCCACCAAAAACAAAAACAAAAAAAAAAAAAAAAAAGGAAACTTAACTTCAGTGAAAAGACAACAAAAGTGCTAATCTCACATCTAGGAACATTCAATTTATACATAGTAGTTATCATTCTGCTATTCCATGTCGAGTCTACCTTATCAAGAAAATGTTAGCATTAATCGTTTGCCCAGAGAAGCTGTGGAGTCTCCCTCACTGGAGATATTCCAGAACTGTCTGGACACAATCCTGTGTTATGTGCTCTGGGGTGCATGAGCAGGGAGGTTGGATCAGATGCCCACTGTGGTCCTTTCCATTCTGTGATTCTGTTAAACATCTCTAAACCAGTTGTATTCTGGTTATTTGCTATGCCATAGGGGATCTCTGCGTTAGATGAAGGAAGAGAGAAAAAGAAAACATCAGCAATTTCACTGGTTTAAATTACACATAGAATCACAGAGTATCCTGAGTTGGAAGAGACCCACAAGGATCATCAAGTCCAACTTCTGGCCCTGCACAGGACACCCCAAAAACCCCACTATGTGTCTGAGAGCATTGCCTGTCCAAACACTTCTTGAACTCCAGCAGGCTTGGTGCTGTGACCACTTGCCTGGGAGCCTGTTCCAGTGCCCAAAAAATGAGCTCAGTCTAAACAGAGGAAAAAACTCATCCTAGTCTTCCTTCATCACCACTTCCATGGATGAGAAATATGCGGCAGTGTTCAGTACAGTATCCAATCCAGGACATTGTATCTCAGGATACCTCCACCTCTTTGCAGACCTCCCACTGACCACTGTAACACCATGTTAGAGTGTCTCCCTTTCTCTGAATTTTCCCTCCTTTGGTCTCTTTTTTTATAACCTCCTCTAATCCACTAATATTTGCAGATAGGTTTGGCCCAATTTTTGTCCCAGCCTCTAAATGCAAAAGTCTCTTCCAACCTAAACCATTCTATTGATGCCTTGAAGTGACTACCTGAAAACAGAGGCTAGACAAGATTAAGAGAATGAAAGCAGATATTTATTTGAAGGGCCTTCAAAGGTACACCTTGGGAAGTCAAGAGGCTACACCCAAGATGGACCCTGGGTCACGGGTTCTCCACACTTTTATAAGTTTGGTCCATTTGCATATCAGGATTAATTCTCCAATTATAATTTCAAGTAATGATGTAATTACCCCAAGTTTGCTCCCCCTGCCCAGAGGCTCAGTTCACATATTTCAGGGCCTGGGACAACAAGGTGTCCTTGGGTTCAGGCCCAGAGAGGGTTTGTTATGTGTAACCAAAATGTGAGAACAGCAGCTAACAGGCTGTATGAAGTTTCAGAATTACATGCTAAGCAGTACAGGATCTGAAAAACATAAAAGCTAAAACCTAAGGCATCACTATAACTCTATGAAAACACCAAATTTTCTGTGAACTCCTGTATGGACAACATCTTACACAGGGTACACTTACCAATAAAATCTTTGCTAGGTGTGTAATAATGAATGAACTAGATCTGTCTTTCTGAGGTTAAAAGCTGAAGAAAGGAGTTTGATGGGGAGAAAACAAAACAAAATAAAACAAAAAAAACCTCCACTCCCGAGGCAATTGTTCCATGTCCTTCACAGCTGAAAGCCCACGTTACTCTACTTGCTCCAACTGGCAGCTCCTTCCCAACTGGGATATAATTCCAGCACAACCTTTAACATTTCTAAGTGTCTGTTTCAGTCAAGAGCTTGGGCATGAAAACTCACCATTTACATTTTAGTTTTTAGAAAAGAAAATAAAAGCAGCTCATATTCTAAATACACACAGTATCTAGTTAAACATAACAGCAACCAAATCTAAGCTACCTGATCTTTTTCTCCCTTATGTTGTTCTTGCACTATGCAGGACTTTTTAATTGATGGTATTGATCCTGATTTTTTCTAAAGCAAGTACAAGAATTATGCCTTAAGGCCCTTTGAATTTTCATTGCATTTTTATGCAATGCAATTTTTTAATTGACAAAAATACCCTGTGTGGACTACTCATAATAACTTCCAAATAAGAGTAACAGGGTGTTAAAGTGGTATTACACGTTAGTGTAACAGGACACTCCTCCATATGCAGATATTAAAGATTTACCATGTGCCCATTCCACTAGATCAGTTCCAAAGAATAATATTTTATAACTGTCTGGCCACTTCTTTTTAGATTTTTGCTGCTCAAAATTGTGGTGGGTTATCCTTGGCTAACAGCCAAATTCACAACCACATGCTCTTTCCCTCCCCCTCATCAGCAGAACAGCAGGAGAAAATAGGCTGAAAAATAGGATGTGATAAAGACAGGGAGATCGCTTACCAATTACTGCCACAGGCAAAATTGATTCAACTTCAGGGAAATTAATTTAATTTATTCACAATTTGGTAGTAAGAAACAAACCCAGACATTAAAATAAAACCTCTCTCCAGCCCACTCCCTTCTCCTGGGCTTGGCTTCACTCTTTCAGACTCCTCTCCTCCCAAGCAGCTCAGGGGGATGGGGATGGGAGTTAGTGTCAGTCCATAAAAGCACCTCTCAGCTGCTCCCTCCTCTTCACTCATTCCCTGCTCCAGTGCAGATGCTTCCACAGGCTGCAGTTCCTTCAGGGAATATCTAACTGGGTACCAATGCCACACCATGATAATATCAGCCTTCCCTCCTTATGTCTCTCATGTTCAGAAACATCCCAGGCATCCCTAAATATTCCCATTAGGAAACTGATTTTCAGTGGCTTGGCTGGTGCTTCTGATAAGGCCACCTAAGGCTGGGGAGATGATACAGAGGTGCCTAGGGTAACATTTTCATGTGTTGGAATCATAGGATCATGGAATGGTTTGGGTTGGAAGGGACCTTAAAGCCCATCTCATTTCACCCCCTGCCATGGGCAGGGACACCTTCCACTACACTGGGTTCTTCAGAGCTCCATCCAATCTGGCCTTGGACACTTCCAGGGGTGGGGCATCCAAAACCTTTCTGGGCAATGATGGCCATGCAGTCAAAACTCAGCAGACTCAGAGACCTTCAGCTCCTAAGAGGGTGCTGGGCAGGCCTTTATTTCCTCATTGCCCAGACAATACTGCCTTGGATATCAGAAACACATGAAGGTACCTCAGTACTGGTGCCTTCATAACAAGGCTAGTTCCAGCCTTCAATATGTCCTTTGCCAAATGGACTAGGTGCAAGGACATGAAAGAAATAGGTCTTCATCTTATTTAAACCTTTCCCTATTCATCCCTTGAATTTTGATAAATTCATTTGGATGGCAGAGATATTATAGGGGTCACAAATAGTTGCCTTCCTGTGCACCCACCAAACTGAACTGGTCATAGTAAAAAATGCACAGCAAAGTCACAGAAACCTTAGGAACTCTCAGACTAAGGTCAAACTCTGAGGCTGAAGGTCCAGATATAAAGAGAATCCAGAGACTAGCAAGGTCTGCACTATTAAGGATTGCAGCCAAAAATACATCTCAGTTTTTTTAGGTGATCAAGCATGTTTTAGTTCTTAATAAAAAGAATGGCAATAAACAGTTATTAATAAATGATTTATTACAGATTGTTTGGCACCCAATGCCAAAAGGTCTGGCCTTCATAACGCAATGACATAAAGGAGTTCTGGTATAAATCTGGTATAAATTATGGAATTAGATAATTCTTCCTAAAGAAAGACTTCAGGGAATGGTCTTCTAGTCAGAAGACAGAAGAGACTTCTAAAGAACCTGTTGTTGGTTCAGTTGTGCATATGAGTACATTGCAAAGACTGGCACCTCGAGGTAGTGACAGTGCTGCTCAGTTGGATTAATGGCAGAGGACAGAGATGTAGAGGACCTCAGACCCCCCCAACACCTCAGTGACATTCATGGAAAAGAACACACAGAGGGCAGTGAAAATATTGAAGGCTCAAACTGGTAGACTGAACTAAAAATTACATAGAAATACCAGTGCTCACAATTTATCAGTTTATTCTTTAAAAAAACGAATATTTTTCCTGAAAATATTTTCAGTGACAGTTTCAGGCAAAATGTTAACAAAAGCTCCAGAGGAGGTAAATAAAGGAGATAGATATCACAAGCAGTATATAAGCAAAGAACAGCTTCACCTTGGGTGGCCAGAAAAAACCCAAGGACATTCTTATTTGAGTTTCACAAGAATGCTTGTTTTCCAGTTAAAATAAGCAACCTCCATACAGAAAACTGAATAAAACCCATTACCTATAGTGTGGTTGCTGGTTGTTGGGGGTTTTTTTCCCTATTTTTAAGCCACATATCAATATTTAAATCATTAGACAGGCAAACATTATCCATTCCTCCTCAGAGCTTCCTCTAAGCCTTTGTAAGCAGGGAGGAATTGCCAAACAGTGACTTTATAACAAAGAAAATGCAAAAATATAAAGGTTCTTGCTCCCCCACTGTGAAGCTGGATGTTACTCACAATAGCTTGTGCATTGTGAGGGGGGGTTTCCTGATCAAAATACAGGAAATCAAATATGTTATAAAATACATTGCAAGATGCAGAGTCCCACACAATTTCTTCAGCAGCAAACACAGATACATGTCTCCACTTCCCCATCCCACGGTCCCACATCTCTTTGTTGTGCCAGTCTGAGAGACAGAGACCAACATATAAAACAAAGCCAGGTTAATATGAGCCCAAATAAACACTTTAGTCAGTGCCTCTACAAAAAAACCTCACTGTTGGATGTCTGAATGCTGCCCTCAGTTCCTGATAAGGGAGAAGAAAAGGAGGAATGGCTTCAAACTAGAACAGAGTAGATTTCAATTGGATATTAGGAAGAAATTCTTTACTGTGAGGGTGGTGAGGCCCTGGCACAGGTTGCCCAGAAAAGCTGTGGATGCCCCATCCCTGGAATTGTTCAAAGCCAGGTTGGGTATGGCCCTGAGCAACCAGGGATAGTGGAAGATGTCCCTTCCCTGGCAAGGGGTTGGAACAATATGATACTTAAGATCTCTTCCACCCCAAACCATTCTATGATTCTAATAGGATGGCAGAAGGAAAATGGTTTTTTGGGATGCTAAGACCACTCATCTGTTTCAGTGAGGCACTCTGAACTATAAATGATATAAATCATGCTGAGAAGCCACAGGTACACCTGACCATACCATGTGCCTGGTTTTCTTCAAAACAAAGTGAGTCATCTCCAGCAGGCTCTAAACACTCTCATCAAGGAGTAGCCTCATAGTCTGGTCATCCTTACCAGGCTCTTCCAATCCCCTCAAGATAAAGAGGGATTAGTTTTATCTCCTGAGCTCTCCTAGAGTCTGCATAATCTGTTCTTACCTGAGAGGAACATTTGCTGTGTGGACACTGCAGCAGCAGAGCCTTGAGGGCAGGATGCTGCCTGGGTGGGGGCAATTGCAGGGACATGGCTTCTCCCTCTTCGTGTAAGTTCTTCCCTGCTCTCTGAATTTCAGGCTTGGGAAGAAATCCTACAGGCAACTTTATCTCTTCCCAGCTGAGTGACACTCTCCAAAATTATGTGAAGCGTGAACATAAAAACTACAAAGAACAGAACACAATGTGGAGATCAAAATCTATACTTAAAACTGGAGAATCAGACTGAGGTAGACATTGCAAAGGCCACCAAAATAGTTACAGGAGGTCCCCCACCACAAATGTGTAAGAAAGAACTACCTGGTAGTGATATGGAGCTGACAGTAATGATAAATGAGATATTGCCTCCAAAAATAACAAGCCGTTTCTCTTAGAGAACCTTGGTAGAAGTGGCATGTGAATGGGACACTTGGTAATACAGACTTACAACAAATCCAAGAAATCCATAAAGCTACAGAAGGGCTGGTGAAGAGCAGAAGCTGAACAGTCATTTTGCAAAGGGAGTGGAATGGACATCACTTGGCTCCCTGACTGTGGCCCCAGAAATACAGCAGGCTTTACAGTAGATTTTAAGGAAAAGAATAATTAGGGAATGAATGAAAATCTGCAGTACAATTCCTGTTTTTACTGCAATTAGGCTGAGTCTGGCTCATTAGAGTTAGGCTAGGCAGTACCTCTTTTTGAGCAAACATCCAGTTTGTGGTGTGTTGTTTTTCCCCTTTTTAAAGGCAGGAGCAGTGCAGAAAAGCTTATTTAGACTTCAGTAAAGTAGGGAGAGCATGGAAAATTGCCAGCTAATATGGTACAGGCACTGTGAAGGGAAGATCAGGAAACAGCAAGATGATTTTAAGAACTAAAGGAACTTGGTACACTTAACAAAACAGAGCAATCAGATCCCCTCTCCATCTATAAATATATTGGGAGGAAAATAATCAGGAAGAAAGAAGACTGAGGTACAAGAAAGTACAACATTGGCACAAGAACAAACACATATAAACTGCCCATGAATAAATCCAGTTTAGACGTAAAAACTGTAGCTGGCAAAGGAACAAGACTGTTAAAAAAAAAAATAAAATCAAAAGAGCTCCTAGCAGAAGCAGGAATGAAAAAGCCAATTTGTTTTTAGGGGGAGCTCAGTAAATTTCCAAATGATTTATAGGACATGGATCCCTTTTATTTGCAGGACAATGTCATTTATGCAGGCAATGCATACTACTCCAAGTCCCTTCTCTCTTGCAAGATAAAGTGCATGGGTCACCCTAGCAGCAATGAATTTGCCATCTCCACTTTCACTGACTATTTGTGAGTTCCTAATCTTTAAAATGAAATAATTTGAGCCTGTTTCTTTGTTTTCCTGTGGCTGGACACATATTAAGCCCTGCTGAGCTGCACTGACTCACCGGACCTGCTGACGCTGGGCGTCCCTCAGGAGCCTGGCTGCACTGACAGATGTGCTGGGGGACACTCCCTGCCCTCGCCTCCCCCTCCACGGGGCAGAGCTGCTGACACCTCTCAGTCCCCTGACACTGAGGTGCTCAGACCTCCTCTCCTAATGTTAGGATAATAAAATGTTTTTGCTACAGATAACTCATCACATCATCTCTGGTGATCTAACCATACCACAGGGCAGTACCTAATTCTAGAGGGTTTACATCAAAACCAACAGAGAGCAGGGTGGTACCAGCCCTGTTACTGATGTTTTGGTCTCCGTCCTTCCTTTTCTTCCTTCTCTCAGATTAATACCAGAGCATCTCAGCTCTCATCTAGTCCTGCAAGTTGCTGCCTACTTGTCTTCCCCTGCCATTGGCTTGTAATGACACAGTACAGCTCAGGTTAAGAAGGGTTGACTAGTTTGAGATAAGCAATTTGTAAGATAAAATTGAGGCATCACGCTACAGAACCAGATCACGCTCACCAGGAGCACTGACAGACCAGACTGCTCCTCCCTGATCATTCCTGCAGCATGGAAATCAAAACTTTTGTGGCTCAGTAACAGTGTCATAGGAGCCAGAGAAGTTCAGAACTGAAAAGCTTCCACCTGCTTTGAATTATACCTGAACAGCTCCAAGGCTTAAATTTTCATCCCAGGTTAGGCTGCATTTAAATAAACAACTCTTAAGCTGATACATACAGCAAATAAACGAGCTGTGTGCTGAGCCTGGTGAGTCAGCCTGGAGTTCCAGCTGCTCCTCAGGCCAGTGTTGGAGTTGTCCTCCAGGAACCCCTACCAGCAAATCTTCTCCACTGAATTACTGCTTCCAGGGAGCCAAGTACTGCAGCACACTGTTTTGGAAGTCAGTGAGAAAAAGCCTTACAGGCAAGTAAAAAGATGGATTTCTTCATGAAAACAGCAATAGAAGAGAGCTCAAGTCTCATTGCAAGACAACTTCAGGGGCTTTGAACTCAAGGTCTTCAGATGTAAAAAAACCCACATTGATGCCTTAAGTTGTAGCTTTTATATCTTTCAAATTCTGTAGTCCTAGTATGT
>VWZT01013506.1:158596-174313 GCA_013397055.1 Pachycephala philippinensis | reverse complement strand
AAAAAAAAAAGAAAAGAAAAAAAAAAGCCCCAAACTGGGCTAAATGCTGCATTTGGCTGGCCAAAAATTAAACCTTTGCCCCCTAACATCTACATACAATCTCCTTTGAGGAAAGCAAATATCACCCCAGTTCAAGTGACATTTACATTGTTGCTTTGATGACTTTCTGAGTGAATTATGTCAGAAAGTAGCTTCGATCTCACCTCACATGATTTATATTTATACACAGCTATACCTGAGATGTTGATGAGAGTTCCTAACTCAGAGAGTTACAGGAGGACCCATGTCTGCTGCTGGGAATCACTCAGCTCTCTGTATATGTAAGGGGAAGGAAGCCTAAGCCCTCAGGCTTGTGAAAGGATTTATGTGTATGTGCTACAACATTTTATTACTTAAGAACAAGTGAAGTTACACAGTTTTAAAGCACTGATCTTAACTAGAACAAGGCAGAAACATGGCATCGGCATAGACTGTGTCAGGGCAATTATTCTAAACAAGAGAGAGTGCCAAAAATTAGTGAATGAGAAGGTCTGGTAATAAATTAACTATGAAATGCTTCAAAAAACCCACTGTGTTCCTTGCATGCAATTTTTTAGGGAATGAGAGCTTATTCTCCAAGTTGTCATGTGAGGGTGATTGTGGTGCTTTTAGCTCTTGTGGCACTTTACCTCCCTAAAGCACTCTGCAAACAACAACTAATAGAGACAGCTGAAGCTGTCTGTATTTGGAATGTGTTATCACGTTGTGACATAGGTGGGTTGGAACGAGATGGTGTTTAAGGTCCCTTCCAACCCAAACCATTCTGTGGCTCTGCGGCACACACTGTGTATATCCCTAGGGAAAGCATGGAGTGATCACCAGCAGAAAATCTTGCCTTTAAATACAGGACAAGCTCTTGGGAAAACAGCTAAACCTGGTCCTTGCAAGAGAAAAAGTAAAATCCTTTGATTATACTAAAGCTCTGGAATTTGCTGTCCAGAGTCTGGAGAACCTTTATCTTTGGAAGTTTTCAAGACTGGACTGGACATGTCCTTGAGTAACTTGGTCTGAATTCAATAATTGGTACTGCTTTAAGTAGCTATTGGGCTGAAGATCAGACAAATTCCCTTCCAGTATGAATGACTCCCTGACTCTAGGATGAGTGTGGCCATAGTCTTCCTCAGCATAGAAACAACAAAGAAGCTGTGCAGCTTCTTCCTGCGCTCAGTTTCAGCCCATGCAGCAAACACTGTTTTAGTGATTTATCATCACCATGGTGGTCTCCAGTAATTCACCTGGCTGTTTAGCTTACAGCACAAAACAGGTTTACTTGATTACCATTAAAATGTGATTTTAGCTGAGAAATGCGGTTTGCTAATAAAATTAGGTTCTGCTTTTCAGCTGTATGCAATGTTCCATGCCTTAAGTCTTGATGTCACTGTGTCCAGTTCCTCAACAAGTGCGTCACATCCTGGAGGAACTCAATTTTCAACGCTGCACTTAATGACACAATGATTCTAAGAATTTATGGGGCTTATGTCATCAATTCATCAAGGAGATAGACCCAGAGGGTAAAACAGTTAGATCCAAGTGCATCAATGAAGATCACAGCTACTTCTAAAAGACCTATGAACAAAGAGCAACCACTTTTTATATAAAGTCTTTTGGTTCAAGTAGAAATTCACCTCAAAGACATGCGTTTAGTCCATTAGATTAATACATTTGCTTAGCAGAACTCAAGGGGTTTCAAAGCCACTCTGTGATACTCTCGGGAATACTACTTTAAATTTAAGGTCTCCGCTTATAGAAATATTTTTATTTTATGAATTAGATTCATAAAAATAGGAAAGGCAGTGCCAAATTATACATCAAGAGCTTTGGAAAAAATCTTATAATAGTCAATTTTTAATGTTATAGATGATAGAACGAGCTGTCTTCCAGGTTAATGGCTGATGAGCATTAAAAGCTGGCTAAATCCCAAAAGTTTCATTTCGTTTTTTCTTTTCTTTTTAACTCTATTTTTTTGCCCAAGACTTTAATCTAATATCACAGCTTGCATTTTACTTCCTAGGAGAGTGGATCCCATCTGTTTGCATGACATTCCTCTTGGCTAGCACTGTCTATATGATATATTTTAATGTTTGTCTTCCAGGAGCAAGCAGAATGTCTTTTCTGTCTGTATCCTTACCTTTGATTTATGAATTTTCCTGGTGTGTACAAAGCTTTCCACCTGGATGCCAGAGTATCTATACCAAACTGTCCTCTCTGTATCACCACCTTTTATCTTTGGATCCGAGATCATTTTGCAACATTTACTGATCCTTCAAAATGTCTTTTTTAAGTCCCAGTTGTTTATTTTCTGCAGGTGGGGAAAACCTAAGACAACTCTAACAAGACCAGGATCAGAAAGAGAGCTAGGAAGTGAATGTATTGATTCACTAGAATATACTTTTTATTTTTTCCCCTCTGATGTACCCATGAACAGAGGCCAATTTGCTGAATGTTGTGCAGTGTGTAGTTTTAAGCTGTTTTAATGACTAGTTATCATTCTAGTGTTCATGACCAAGAAAGAAACAGTTGCTATCCCATGTGTAAGGGGTGACTGAAGTAAACTGAGCACATTCTTTCTCAACATATGACTCAGTCAACTCGTGTTGTGTTACATGGGCGCCAAATGGGAGCAGAACAAGTGATGAAGCTGGACCATATGGGTTGAGGAGTGGCAAGACGACATTTGGAGTTCTCAGAAGCTCTCAAATTGCTATAACATTTCTGGGCTCTCCAACATGTGTTTCTTCTAAATTACTGTGTTGTCCAGAAATTTCCCTCTGACATTGCACATGCATGGTTTTAGCTCTGTGTTAATGATTGCTGGGAAATTTGTGTGGAAAACAGTCACGAACTAGTGTGCAAAGCATTTTCTCAAGGCCTTGAGTAGTATCCATCCAGGCCCCTTGTTTCTGAATTTGTACTAATTCTGTGGTGTTGCCTTGGTTGGCCATCCTCTTAGGAGAGTTGGAGCTGGCCTTTAGCTCCGTTATAGGTCTATAGGTGACCAAGTGACACAGAACAACCACCTTATGTATTTAGGGTCGGGTAAGCCTGAGTATTGCTTATTTGAAGGAGAAACCTAATTTCCAGGTACAAATATACCCTACTTTCCACTGACTAATCAATTACCAGTCAGTGGAGTTTGCTGAGATGATGCTCTTCACCTGCAGAACAGTCTCACCTCTTAGGCTCCACTCCCTTTAGTTCAAGGTTTCCCCCCTACCACTGGCACAGGAGATCCCAACTCTCTTCAGCAGACACAGAGTGCTTAGAAATTAAAGATGGCTATACTCATTAACCAAATGAGAAAATTGTCTTCACCAGCTGTCATGACAATAACCCATCATCCATGATTCCCCTGAAGTTGCCACTTGCTACTCTTCGGGACACTGATGTTTAGTTTCCTGCACTTCAGCTACTCTCATGAGTTTAGATTTGTGCTAAACTAAGTTCAGTCTTGTCAGCTCAGTGCAGTAGGTTCTCAACTCTCACTGCATGACCATGTAGAGTCCCTGTCTTCTTACTCCTGAGGGGTTTTATGCTTTTTGTCCTTTTTTTTTTTTTTTTTTGACAATATTGGATGCTGCCTTAAAATGGAGGCAATATGTCATCGTGGCAAGAAAAAAGTCAGTTCTGTCAATGCATCTGTTCCAAGGGACAGCACTTATTATTCCAAAAAGGCATCACTTCCATCACTTCACTATGCTTATAAGCCCTCTTCCTTTTATTTTCCCCCCTTTTTTTTTCTTCATTTTTATTAAAGAGAATTCATGCATCATAAATGAACTAGGTAAGTATTTTCAAAATGACATAGATTTACAATCCAAAAGTGAGTTGTATTTCATTACAGGTGAGAAATCTGAAAAAATGCATATTTTTATGAACAAAATAACAAGATTTATTTCTGTCCTGCATTTTCAAATTATATTTTATATATATATATACACATACATATATTCTGACACTGTACCTCAAAGACTCTGGGAAATAAGGTCTGAACCTCCGAATACAATGTGTATTTTTCAGGTACCCATCTGACAAGAAAGGCACTGATGGATTGCTGAACCCCAGTTTGCTGGGAAAAGGAGCTGCTGCATTCTGTCTCTAAAGGAATGAATTCATGGCTAAGTACACTGAAGCCCGTTGTCCATCTGGTAGTTAACAGGGATGTTTTGCCATATAAAAGCGTAGCCTGTTAAGTCAGATCTTCTTTCCAGCAGCTCTGAATGCTATTGATCCTTGGTCTGATCCTTGTAGGGTTTTGTAAGATCTGAGACCGCTGATCTTTTCTCCAGGGCAATGGTGCATTCCTTTTAGAAGAAACTGGACTTCATTTTTCCACTCATGTTTAATCACCACCACCCCTCACACACATAAACCACCAGTGTAAGTGCCAGACACTTACAAATTGCAGCCTGGAATTTGAGGATTGATAAATCTGATAAGGAGCTGATTCAGCCCTGTGATCAGTAACCAGTGACTTACCTTGGTCCTAGTTTTATAATACATCATTGCCAGAATCCTACCACTAGTCAGTCACTATTTCACCTTCTTTGTGCCCTCTATTTTCTCACAAACTCCAAATATTACTCACACTGTGAATGCAGTAGTTGTGGGGTTCATTTTTTTTCCTCAGTCAAATAGATTTTGAAAAGCTTTAAGAAAAAAAGGTGCAGAAGGATTGCTTCTGACAGAACCAGACAAATCAATTAATTGATCTCTGGCAGTCAGGGATAATTTTATTTCCTACTCTATTAAGGAAAATCAGAATCAGTTAGCTAATTTCACTAGAGAAAATGTCACCAGTTATTAAGCAGCACACGATGGAAAGAATTAAAGACGGAAAACTCAAAAATGTTTTTCCTTCCAGAAATTGCATTACTTATTACCCAACCTTTAGAACTCTGGCATCAAGCAGCATTGCAAATCCTTTGGTTTGACCAAAGAAAAGGTTTTGTTCCCCTGTAGCAGCACCTACAGCATTTAACCTTTGATGTCTATAAATACTGACACAGTTATATTTGTGCTCCAGAAGAAGATAAATTTAACAGTAACTGACCAAACTACCTGCAGAACATAATTTACTGACTGTTCCTGATATATATTTGCCAAAAAGATAAAACCATGACAAATACTCACCCAAAAAAAAAAAAAAAAATCTGATTTTTGTATAACAACTATTCAAACAGGTAAAGAAACATGATTCAAATATCATGAGTTGCAGTTCAAATAGTTTAAGGAGCTTCCATTTCTCATGGGGAGGTAGAGGTGGCCACTGGCTGTGCATGCATACAGATTTCAAAATAGCATCCAGTAAAATCAAAAATAGAATGGGGCCATTACCGGCAGCCTAGCATTTTAAAGCACTTTGACTTTGTGACTTATGGACGGCAGATCATGTCCTTAATCAAGCTTGATTATTAACTCTCACCTAATGGTTCCAGAAGGGCTGATTTCCCCAAGATTTTCTTCCTAAATCGTGTTGATTTATTCATTCCTTTATTTGAATGGAGCGCTCTTCTTGAAAAGACTCCCAGTTGGCACAGCCACACTCTCCCGAAGGGAAATGCCCTCGGAAGGACAGTTAGCCAAGACTAAGTGTTTTGGGAAATACTGCCCTTATTTCTGCAGTTACCCAGTTCCAAAGCAGAAATTTCAACCTTGTCAGCTAGACATACAGGAACAGGACTATTCTGTATTTCTGAAGATACATATTCAGGGTTTTTATTATGATTTTTTATTTTGTTTTTGTACCAAAATATTAAGAGGAAAAGTAGATTATATAAATTATTATTAATACTCTTCATTTTTGTTCTTGCTTTTGAGGTTAAAAAGACACAGCATGTTGGGTTCCCACAGAAATTAAGATGAATTTCAATTTCCCTAATTTTCTGATAGACAACTTTTCATAAATCACCTTTCTGACCTTCAGCAGGACAGAACGATATTGACCCAATTTACAAGTCACTCTGAGAAGAAAAATGTCAGTTAAATACAAAATACACATCATTCTGAATTCTACCACACTCTCATCTGTAAAGACCAGGTAAATCCAAGATACCCCAGATGTTTATAGCCAATATCAACAATGGCAATATAAAAATGGCAAAATTAAAAGTGTGCCCAAGTTAAAATGAAATTTGGCAAGCTCACCTACTCTTTCCCTTCACATATTCAGCTATAGTGAAAGGGCCTGCTGAGCAGATGAAGTCAGCCAGAGGATAGTGACCAGCAAATATGAGACACAAGGATTTTGCAGGAAATGTAAAGGTTAAAACGATGGAAGGAAAGCAAACGTAATGTTGTGCAGGACACACAGAAAGAAAAATGACTGCAAACAAATTAATGCAGTATAACCTATAGCATCATGTGTTTGGAATATTAATCAGTAAAGCAAGGTAAGTACCAGTGGGGAAAAAAGCAAAGGTAATTAGGAACTCATTAGTGTGACAGCTGAATATATTATCTGTGTTAGTGCTAGGCTTACCCCCCACACCAGAGATTTGATCTGACTGTCGAAGCCAAGGAAAGCATTTTACAGAAATAATTGAATGCAAAATCAGACCAACACAAGAAAAAACAGGCAGGTCATCACAATGCAACATGGAAAGATTCCTGGCTAACCTCTGAACATCCTATTGTCTAAGTCCAAAAAAACCAGCCCATAGATGGGTGTGGATTTTCAGTTGTGAGGAAGATCAAATACATTACAATTATCACCAGAAGTCAAGGAAAAAAAAAAAATCTATAGCTAGGGCTGTCTTCTGTTGTCATAAGGACCAGAATGGTCATGAGATTTTTTTTTTTATAGCTCAGATAAACCAAACAGCTCAAGCATAGAGGGTTTTTTTCAGTTTGACACCAGTATTTGACATAGTCAGAATACTTTCTAACATAAAGTTGGTGGATATTCTCTTGGAGAGAGCAACAGAATGACAGATGCCAGCTGTTAAAACCAAATAGAGCTGTGTTTCCTTCATTCAAGTTCCCAGCATTTTTCCCATACAGTTCATCAAAGTAAATCAAATAACAAAGTGCCTCTACACTGATGGAAACAGCTCTACCTAATCCATCCCAATACCTGAAACAATTCCCTGGTTTTCATGAGGCAAATGGTGCTTGAGATAGACAAATCAGCTGTGAACCACCCCTGTGCCAAGCTAAGGCTTGAAAGAGAATATGTAGTGTTCTGTAAATATCAGTTGTGATAGGTGAAAGAAAATAATATTCCTCTAGACCCAGTGTTTTCCATGAAGTATATTCTTTTGACCTATCTGAGTGTCCTGGTCTCCCCCAAAAGTGTTTCTTTCTCTAATTTTTCTTCACTGAAGAACACCTGTGGGGTGCAATATGCAAGCAGAGCAACAACTCACGTCTGGTCAGGCTTCTTCACAGCCACCAGATTGTTATAAAAACTACTAGGAAGAGTGGTGCAAAAAGAATAGAGGCAAAATTTGACTGGATCAGAGCTGTACATGTTCTTCTAATTTATGGGGATGTGAAAAATCAGTGTGGCCACAAGAAGCAGAGCTTTAGACAAACACAAGTATTCATTTTCCCTTCTGAAATGGTGGGATTCAGCTAAATTTCATTAAAAGAATATAATCATTAGATTTATGGCCCTAAGATGAAAATGTTTGCATTATAATTTAATGCAGCTATCATTTACTACAGAGGCTCAAAACCACTCCAGAAGCATTTAAAGCAGCCATTGTACTTATATCTGAACAAGAGCTTAAAATAATTTGGAGCATTACAACATTGTATTGCAAAAACAAGTCAGTCAGTCTGAGTTTATAGTGAAAGTAATGTACATTGATCTTCCTTGACAGCAATGAAAGCCCAGTGACATCCTTCTCTGCCCTGGAGATTGCATGAAATATAACTGCATTTGGCAGAAAAGAACCTGTTTTGCAATTTAACTCTTTTCTGTAAGCTGCTCCTCTGTTGTCAGCTGCAAATTAATGGAAACATCAACTCACCCCCTCTGGAAGAGGTCCACGTTATGGAATTTGTGTAGCTCCACAGAAAACTCGACCGTTCCCTGAACCTCAGACATGGTTTTTTCAGGTCATCACCTAAATAACAGATATATAAAGACATTATAAACGTTTGAAGTATTTTGCTTAACAAATCCATGAACGGATTATTTCGTTTTAGTCAGCATCTTGGGGTTCATGCAAAGCTTGAAATCAACTGATATCAACTGGAATCTTTCCAATGACATCATTTGGCTCCATCTTCAGGAAAACTCACTAAAAGCCAGATCAAAGCAGTAATTAAGAGAGGTAAAAAGTCTAATTAAGCCTGAGGACAGAATGATAATATTATGAAAAGTATAAGAAGCAAAAAGTAAATAACATATTATGTGCAAGAATCTCAAAGCAAATTTTAATTAACTCTCTTGCTGCTCTTGTATGGGAAATTGATTTTTTTTTTCTTCTCATTTTATGAAATGGCAGATTTCCAGGGTCAGCACAGCTCATTTCTGTAAAAGCACAGGCCAAAAAGACAAGAACCGTAGATAGATGAGAGCAGAATTCAGATTTCACTTGCTTTTGACCCCTTCTATGACTTAAATAAAGTCCCAGAAGGGAAGCTTCTGAGGGAATATGAATAATTTAAAAATTAATGAATGGAAGATATTATTTTAAAGAAAATGCTGACAGTCACGGCACCTAATAGGCCACAACAGTCAGATCAAGATTTTGAAGCATTACAGCCATTTACACATAACATCTCATGCGCTTATTGAATCACAGAATAATTCAGGTTGGAAGGGACCTCAGGAGGTCATGCCCCACTCCAGGAAGTAAGTTTCCAAACCAGCCCTATTTAATACACAAGTGTAGATCCTTAACATTTCCCTAATTATAGCAGAGGCAAGCCAAGGACTTTTACAGCTTTCGGACAGATTTTCAATTATTTTTTGCCCTTCCCTTTTCTCCCCCCTTGCAAGTGTACTTCTGGCAATCTGCCAAGCTGCCGGGAAATTTTCTGTGGGATCAATGAGAGGATAAAGATTAAATTTTTTCCATTAATACATTCATAAGCAACATTTTAGTCGTTGTTTGACAGCAGCCAAGTGCAGTCTCTGAGGAAGACCCATGTCAGGGCTCTTAACAATTTCCCCTTCTGAGACATCCAGGGCTTTAAGGGGACGTGTAGCTCAGATGCAAAGTGAAAAATTTCTCCAGAGGTGCTAATCAATAATTTTCATGGCACTCATAGATTCGACCGCATCCTTTAATGAAGCCAGAGTGAAGAGGATTTTGATACATGAAGTCCTCAGATAAGCATTAGGCTTTAGCTTTCTCAAGGCTTGCTCCTGATTAGCAATTTTCCAACTGACTGGCTTATTACACTGATTATTTTAAACTAAGGTGTTTTTCTGGCTATCCTCTCAAGCGCTACAGTTTTTCAAAAGGATCCCATTCCAGAGTTAAAAGGTTATTAATTTTTCATTCACCATCCTCAAACTTTGGAATGACAAGAATGTGATGTAAAATATATATAATATATGTCTGTAACTGAGAGAAAGAAGAAGAGAATTGCTAAGCTACACATCTGATACGCCTCCAAGGTAAGGAATTCTACATTAGCTTGTGTCAGGCCATGATTTGGGTGTGCTGAAGGTATATTCAAACTCTATTACTTGTCACAGAAACACAGAATCAACTAGGTTGGAGAAGACCCTTGAGATCATCAAGTCCAACCTATGAGCTAACACCACCTTGTAAACCAGACCGTGGCACTGAGTGCCACATCCAGTCTTTGCTTAAACACCTCCAGAGACAGTGACTCCACCACCTCCCTGGGCAGCCCATTCCAATACCCAATCACTCTTTCTGTGAAGAACTCCTTCCTAATATCCAGCCTAAACCTCCCCTGGTGCAGCTTAAGGCTGTGTTCCCTTGTCCTGCTGCTGCTACCTGGGAGAAGAGGCCGATCCCCAGCTGCTCCACTCTCCTTTCAGGGAGTTGCAGAGTGATATGGTCTCCCCTGAGCCTCCTCTTCTCCAGGCTAAACATCCCCAGCTCCCTCAGCTGCTCCTCATCAGGCTTGTGTTCCAGACCCTTCACCTTCTGTTGCCCTTCTCTGGATCCGCTCCAGCATCTCAACATCCTTCTTAAACTGAGGGGCCTGGAACAGGACACAGCAGTCAAGGTACAGCCTACCAGTGCTGAGTACAGGGGAAGAAAAGTAAAATTTTTTGTTTTCTTTGTCCCCCATTTCAACAGGAATGAAACTGTTACTTTGTCCTTTTGCTTTTCTGCACTGATTAAGAAGTTGTATACAGTTTATAAGTCATGAGTATCACATATCCACCAGGTTATGTGTGAGTCTGTGTGTGTGTGATAGTCTTGCCTGAGTCAAAAAGCAGACTGTGTGGGAAGCTAGTAGGAAACCATGCAAACCACAAAGCAATTCTCTGACAAGGTATTTAGTCTTGAGGAGAGTGCTAATTAAAAGAATTGCCTTTGGCAATATACCTGCATGTTGGGCTGAGGCATATTTCCCTAGACCAAAAGCTCAGGATCAAAGGAAACTCCATGCTTTTGAAGACACCAGTTTAAAGAGGAGAGGTGTGAATGGATGGCCAGCCAGTTCAGACCAGCACCAGCATTGTCAAAGATAGAAACCATGACATGAAGATTAACTAAGGTATAAGAAAAATTAAATACATGGAAATACACACACAGGTCTTCACCACATTGGCACTATATTTTTCAAGCTTTACACCTCTTCAAAACAAATACAGAAGTTATCCTGAAAACAAAAAACAACAAGCAAACAAAAAACTTGTTTCTGTAACTTTATGTCCCTCACTGATGACCAGAATTAAAGTGCAAGCACTTGCTACACCAGTCTGAACTTCCATCCACCCCACCAGCACACCAGAAGATCAGAGCACATAAATCAGCAACAGAGCCTGGTACTTCAGGGAACACCTCACAAGTACTAAAAGGGGCCTCTGGTGCTCCTTATTTCCATGGCACTTAGCAAGGTTCAAAGAATCCTGCTTAGACACATGGGTATAATTCTCCAATGCAAGAAGCTATGAAATTTGACAAAAGAGCTGCAGGCACTCCTGGTTCAAGAAAATATTAAGTCATTAAAATGATGCACTAATTTTTAACTTCTGTACCAGGTGCCTGCTTAAAGGAACCTTATCATAACTCTCCAAAATCCAGGGCTCATGAAGGACCTCTGATCAACCCTTGTGTGGGACAACCTTGGGTTATAAATAGAGGAATAGCTGGTAAAAATAGTACTGAAGGTTGCCATGACATCAGCCTTGTAAACATAATAGGGAATGCTGCCAGTATTGAAGTATCATCACTTATCTAATAAGCAGTTTAAAGAAAAATATAGAGGTCACTCTTGGGAAGGCTTTAGTACATTTGTATTTCCGGAATGTCTGTTTCTATATCAAACTCCTTGCATTTTTCAGGAGAGACCTGAAGACAACACTAATAAATATGAATGCAAAGCTAATAGAGCAACGTGGGAAGTGTTTTGGCCATCTGCTCCTGCAAAAGCAGTGCCCATGGTCACCCTCATCACTCCACAGCACTGGATTGCTTCAGATGGTGCTGCCAGTGTCACTGCCTGTGCTGTGCTGTCCTACATGCACCAGTGGCACGAGTCAGGTCACCAGTTTGTCCTTCCAGCTAGGGTTGGTGTCCTAGCAAGACACAGTCAATTTCAATTGTCACTTGACTTAGAGCAAGGACACACTAACTGAAAATCAGAATCCTTTATACAAATAAAGCATATGACAATCTATGTGTTTAGAGACTGGAGGCTGTCTCACTTGCATTTTTAAAAAAAGGCTGGATTTTACTCCCCACATCTCCGTTGCTGTCAGTGGAGATGCCTTCTGTATTGGAGACTGTTCAAGAAAGAATACTGGCTAAATGCAACCTTTATGACTTACAATATTTTTACTTAATGACACTTTAGGGATCCAGTCAACTGACCAAGCCCCCTGCCAGGAATTGATTAGTTGATTATGTACCACACACATCACTGTTAAACACCTGGAAGATAAAAATGAATCTGACAATTCCCCACTGAAATAGCAATCACTGTCACCCCAAACGAAGAGAGCTAAGGAAGGTGAGATGGGGAGAGAGTACGTTGCACAGAAGGACAGGACACTACATAATCTGGCAGTCCATGAACCTTCTAGCATTTCCACAGTCACATCCAAGCAAAAAATAAACACATTTTTAAACATAAACCACTTTTTTTTTTAGTGTTTTCACCATTCTTAACCATCTCCACTTCAGAAACTAGGCTTAAAAAGGGAAAAAAAAAATCTAAAAAACACCAAGGACAGAAGAACAAAATGCCATGTGACCAGGGGGAATGACGCATGAACCTAGAAGCATTCATTTAGGAGAATACAGCTACCTCTCAAGAAACACAGCACATGCTATCTGCAGGATACCACCACTGTCCTTACTGATTTTAAAGCATCTTTTATTATATTGCAATTTTTTTCAGAAGATGGCATTTGTTTCAAGCTAGGCACTTATATCCATTTATTTATTTATTTATTAAGAATTCCTTGATTAGGTGCATAAAGTCAAAGTGAGATAACTTTATTCTCCTCTCCACTAATGCCTTAACCCACTGCATTTCTAAGTAAGAAAAGAGGGACACAATACAAGGAGGACAGTAAGCACACACAAATATGCTCTGAGATAAAAGGATTAGAAGAAGCAAGCTCATTAGACCAAATCTCTTTTTCATTGTTGTTTTCTTTTTTAATTGTTCACCTCCGTGCAGCTGAACTTGATCCCCGTTCTTAGGACAGTGATTGCATCTCAATAGCCTTGTCTGAGCAGGCATTAATTTCCTGAGACAAAGCAGTCACAAATGTCAGTAAGTCCTTTCACTACAATACTGTCATTAGCTGTTCTCCACTTTACAGAACCTGTCAGTTTTTTCTGCCAGCACATCAGCAAAATGAGAGAGGTGAGGTCTTCACCTCCAAGGTGATTTCAAAAGTTAGCACCTCATTTTGTTAAAATAAATCAAGCCAGTATTTCTCTTTTACGATTTTGGGTGGCAGTAAGATATTTCCTTTACACTTTAAAAGGAGCCAATGCAAGTACAACACTAAAGATACAGGAAGTGACAAGGCTTGTCAATGACATCAATAGTCAAGTCCACCACTTGATCACAAGCCCATTTGTATTTTACCTCTCTTCCTAAATGTCCCGATGTGTCATAGACTCACTGAGCTACAAATAGCTCACCCATGTGTTCCAAATCCAGATCCACCTGAGCCACTTCAATTCTAGCAGCCTGGTCCACCTGCCCATTGTTTCAAGGTCTTTAGTGTAGCAAGTCTTGGGTACATGAGCTTGTACCCTGTGGCCAGTCCATGATCACATCCACATTTCCCAGGTGCTCAGGATTTCCAGTCTGAGCCCCTTGCATTATCAGTGCAACCCACTTACTCCATGTAGCATCAGTTGCATGAGGCCTGGAGGGGACCCTCCCTTTGAACATCCAGCTGACACCAGGTAACAGATACCAAAAGAAGATGTGCTTCAGTACCAACTACCTCTGAAGAGGCTCAAATTCAAATATGAATTGAAATATTGAATTTATGAAATAAATAAATATGTTGCTAACATTTCTTTCTCAGTTGAGGGGTAATAGGCTTCAGATCCCCCATATCCCCCATATCCCCCATTTCTAAACCCTAGAGGCCAGCCTAGATTCTCTCCAGGTCTTTTTGGCCAGATGTTCCAGATGGAACCATTATCCCTGTCTGGGGTATAAAGCACATTTTTTACATCTTGTCATGTCTGGACTGGTCCACAATATCACCCGTTTAGTTTGTTCAAATGCTTGCTGCTGCTCAGCACCACTTTTAAAGTCTTTCTTCTTCCAGAATAGAGAGGGAGACTATAACCAATAGAGATCAGGTTATAACCTGGAACATGGATTCTCCAAAAAAACATGACCCCTAAGAAATCTTGTATTTCTGTTTTCTTAGTTGTTATTTTATTGATCACACCCCTTGAGATATGATCACATCTACCTTGCCATTTTAGTCCTAAAAATTGAATTTCCTGTGCAGGTCCATTTAGCATACTTTGTTTTATAGCAGAAACAGCTTTCAAAATAATTTGGATTATTCTTCTCAAACACTTTCCTCTGCTGTGTTGCCCCACAAAATGATGTCAGCAATGTACTGCAGGTGTCAGGAACACACACCTTGTTCCAGTGCAGTCTGTATCAATCCATGACAAATGGTAGGAATATGTTTCCACGTTTGGGACAGTCAAGTCCAGGTGTACTGGATATGCCTCCATGTGAAACAAACTGTGTCTTGCACCAAAGAGTCTCAGTTGTCATATTCTCTGAGTTTTCTGGCCTGTTCATCGACAGTTGGTGCCTTTCCAGCTCATTGTCACCTGCCTGTGGGTGTATGATGTCAGCGCGTCTCCTGAAAAATTTCACCACGTGGACTGCGTGCACCAGATTTCCCCCTGGTCTCTGGATCTCAGACCATTATAGATCACCAACCAGCACAGCTGATTTCCTCAGATCCTGGATATCTCCCTCCGTGTGTGTCCCTTTCCTTTGAGACTTTGCAAGGCTTTCCTTGAGGAAAACTGTCCCTGCCAAAGACTGAGACTCCTGCCTTTTTTCCAGTTCATTTGTCAATGGCCTTATCCTTAGAAAGGGATCCTAGCTGTCGAGCTTCCTTACCCAATAACTCCTGACCACTGGCCCCAATATCTCAGCATTAGAGCAAGCAGCTGAGAGTTAGCTCATGTGGTTCACAGCAAAAATCTTTTTACATTTCTTGCAGCTCACTTAGGCATAGGGATCTGGTGATTTCTGTCTCATTTATGATTTCAGTGTCTTCCTCCTCCTGTTCTTGTGATTGCTCTGCTGCAGCACAGCCTGCCTCTTCTGATTATTTTTCTACTTCTCTCTCTTAGGAGAAGCTTCTTCACGCTTTCTAAACGAACTCAGTGACTTCTGCTTCAATGTTTCTTTTTGTTATGGAAGCAACTGATGTAGTGTCTCATTTAGCCACAGTGCCAGTTGATTTTCTTTCCCTCTCTGCTCCCTGAGGCTACTGCGTAATACCAAGCAGCATTTGGCAGACAGTGGCCAGGGCCCAGTACAGAGCAGAAAACTGTGTCTCTCTGGAAGAGGCACAGGAGTTTTTCCAAGCATTTCACCACTTTCGGCATCCTGAGTTGTTCAGGAGTGAAGCTCCAGATCCCTGGAGGTGAGAAGTCCTCTAGAGACCCACCTATATTCTTTCACATGCTGTGTCACCCATGTCCTCATGAAGCCTGGGTCACATTCCTAAATTGTGCATTTACCTTAAACAAACCAAAGCAATATTTCTAAGAAATAGAAGTATTGTAACCACCCAAGGGTCTTCAAGGTACTGAGAAGTTATTGTAAGGAGTAAGAAAACATCATGCAAGAGAAGGTGCCGTTCTGTATGTCCTCCACCAAAAAAAAAAAAAATCCTCTCAGGAAGAAGTATAATTGTTAATTGTCTCCATAAGAGGGTACCAGAAGTACAGTCATGGCTTCAGGTCAGAGTCCAGATACCTGATTAAACTCAAGATCAGTGTTTTAGTAACAAACCTCCCAGGCAAAACATCACTAATCACTGCAGAGCACAGCAAACTG
>VWZT01013506.1:145712-156145 GCA_013397055.1 Pachycephala philippinensis | reverse complement strand
AAAAAAAAAAAAAAAAAAAGATCGAAGAGCAACCTCGATTTGTCCTCTGTTAGCACGTGCCTGTCAGGACACCAGTGCTGAGTTCAGCTCAGCACAAATCACTATCTGCTTACACCAGTTAATAAAACCTGCTGTTGGCATTGTGCAAAAAAATGAAGCAGCATGGGGAATTCAGACAGAAGAGGAGGGAGAGCAGAACACAAGGAAAAATGAGATAATACAAACTTTCCCTAGGACTAGCTTCCCACTGCTTCACAATCCTCTCTTCTTCATGCCTTCCCTACCTGTTCCTTCTCTGACTTATATTCCTTCTTTATGACCTTCGAAAGAAAAAGATGTTTTAAAATTTTATGCACAACTGAGAGCTAAAATTTCAGACTCCTCAGGACATCATCGTCTTCAATCTTCAGCAGTTTTTGTGTCTTATTCCTACTGTTCACCTGAGTCTTTTTTTTCTGATATTCCTGTTGTCAGTCTTAGAAACACAAAATGCATCAAAAGGCTGCAAGTTATTTGAAGCCTATTTAGGACACTCAGATGGAATTATCCATTGTTCTCACATTTGACTGTGCTCCTCTTCCCAGTAAAGGGAGATTTATTCTTCTCAGTCTGGGCTCTTTTGTTGGTTTCATACAGGAAATTAGGGCTCTTTAGGGGACTGACCTTATATTATTTTCATGTACTCACAGAAGAGACCCACAATTTATTTTTACAATTATTTTTTTTAAGTTGTTCTCCAATTCATACCTGACTGAAGTCAAAAGTGCATGGACATAGGTCCATATTAAGTCTTTGGGAGTTTATCAGAATGTTTGGCCACATTCAAAACTTCAGCAACAGCTAAAGGTCAATTCTGTCTGTCTTCTGAATTCTGAATGTTACAGCAACTTGACCAAGATCCTCCTTGTAAAGAGTCCTGTATCAGGTTCTGTAGGGCTGCAAAGGAGAGGTAAGAAGATGAATGAGATGCATCCTCTTGCAAGAGATATGGGGCTGCCTGATGCACGAGTAAAGGAGCTCTCTGCTTTGGAGCACAAACTTATGTCAATAGAGACATCACTAAAGAATCCAGATAGGAAACAGAGGGCCTTGAACATCAGCCTGATGCTACAAACCAGTCACAGCTAATAAACTGGTGACAGTTATGACAGAGAAAGCCTACTGAGTTATATGTTTTCTTGGCACTGTTCTGACTGCATTTCCATTTCTGGTCATGAAAAATTTCATGGCACTGTCTAACTGTGCTGTAAACTCAACTGTCCTTGTCAGACCTTTAATGCATATTTTGCATTTTGCGTGATCAAATTCACTGCAGAGTTTCTTGGACAAGTTATAGTCTCCTTCAGATATTCTGAGGACATTCTGAGTGAGCACATACTTCACATTAATTGCACTGATTATCCTTGTTTGTGAAAAATTTAAAGCACAGGCTCTTGCCCATGAAATTCATCTCACTAACTAGAAATGTCTTCATATGTATGAGGTGCTCAGAGTTACACTATAGTCAGTAGGGATAGAGAAAATGCCTTCAACAGGATTCATGTGATCATTGCTGGCTTCCAAGGGAACTGAAGGCAACTTTTTCAGGGTAGACATATGAGCCAAGTCCACATCTAGTTAGAAGAATGTCATTCATAGCAAAATTCCACATATAAACAGGATTTTGAATGTGTCTGCAGAATCACTCATAGAAAGGGTAGGAGAGGTTGAATGTGTGTATCTCTATATGTACATTTATACCTTATGTTGGACTTGCTGATCTTGGAGGTCTTTCTAACCTTAATGATTCTATAATTCTTATATGTGTTTAAAAAGGAACAAGAAAAAAAAAAAAAGAAAAAGCAGCAAATCCTCAAAACCTGATGATGCAGCATTTTTCCTTTCTTTGCCTGAAAACGTTTTGCCTTTTATCATACATATGTAGACATCCAGCTGGAATCAACAGTCGGATTATCACTGGATGGAAAGGTGCTCAGCACTCAGAAGATAGGAAATGTCAAAGATAAGGCTGGCCACGGAGTCTCCATTATCTCCTTACTTAATGCACATGGATCACGTTACCATCAGACACTGATCAAAACCACTTCTGCCTCTTGCAGTGTTCAGGACACACAAGGTCTGGGAATTAATCTGGACATTACAGCTGAGGTTTTTTGGCTTTTCAGACTTCAAAAGATGTCTTATAAGGGAGATAAGAGACTGCAAAAAAGAGACGACTGCTGATCCAAGAAAATATGTGCATATTTAACAAGTCAGGTTCTCTGTTTTGTTCTTTTGATACAAGTTTTAAACAACTTAAAGGCTCTTAAGGTGGCCCTTTTTATTTAATAAAATTATCTGAACTTGCTAGAAAGGAGACACTCAGCAGATGTTAAGATTTCATGTGGAGTCAGTGGAGCTATTGATGCTTGTAAGGAGCTGTTGAATTGAGTGACTGCAGTGCTGGACCGAAAGAGAACAGCACAAGAGGTGTCGTACCCTCACACACAGAACAAGAGCAGAATTCAGAGCACTGGAAATTTGACAAGCAGTCGTGGTTCAATTACCATCACCAGAAATGCTTAAAGGCTGGGACAGGCTGGGAAAACGTCCCTGGAAGTGTTCAAGGCCAGGTTGGATGGGGCTTGGAGAAACCTGGGATAGTGGAATGTGTCCCTGCCCACGGCACGGGGGTGAGACTAGATGATCTTTAAGGTGCCTTCCAATGCAAATCATTCTATAATTCTATGATCCTAAGATAAGGATGTTGGTGAGGGAACTTGACACAGAGAGGTGGTCTGCAGCATCAACAGAACCAGGGTCTTGGTATTAATGGAAGAGGGAATATTTGCAATATTGAAATTAATAAAATATGGATTTACTTTAAGGCTCACAGAAAAAAACCAAAAAGTTAAAAATAATTTTTTCATCACCATCTTCAGTTTTAAAATATTTAACAAATTGCACGTAAACTTTGAATCAGATATTTATTGCAAGGGCCATTGACTAGTAAGTAAAGAAGCTGCAGACCATTTTCCATCATAACAGCTCTTTGGCTAGGCAGTAACTATTAAACTGGGATGTGATAAGGGAGGAACAGGTGCTGTTTTAGAGCAGTGTGATTTAAGTAGAGGCAATAAAATATGCAGAGCCATAATCAGAATTTTGACTTGTTTTAAGTGCTTGGGGCCATGTTGATATAAATAACTGCACCAGGTTTTCCTGTAGAGCAAAAGCTAAATTAAGTGGTTTACAAACAGAGGAAAAGGCTGACTTATTTGTCATGGCACTGCTTGATCTGTGACAAAAATAGAAAGGGCCAACTGCGCCACTGCTAGACATGAAGCCAACACAACAGGGCCTGAGGTACAGCTGCTGAATACAGCGAGGCCAGCAGAGTCTATCAAAACAACAGGAAACATATTTCTTTCTCAAATTCAGCCCAGCATCTTGGCAAACTCCTACAGAAGGTTTTGTGCAGCGAGAAAGTTTGCCTCACAGAAGGGCTGTAATTTTTCCTGAAGGCCGTGGCTCTCATTCCAGCTGCAGAACAGCTGTCCCTCAAGCTGTGCCTGTCATGCTCCAAGGATGCTGCTCAGTCATCTCAGGGAGTTAAGTCCCTTCTCAAATGAGTAAAGGCTGGCAGGAATCATGGTGAGCTTTTGAGGTTCAGCTGGACATGGAGATGGATTTCCTTTTAGAGTACTGGGGGCACTGGCAACCCATTAATGGTTGAAAATTCCTGATTCTCCACAGCACTGAGTGTTAGCTTTGGTGTTGTCTTTAACACAGGTGCTTGAGTTGTAAAACAGTGTCTGAAGAAGAAGGTGAGATTCTAACAAAACAATGGTATCCAGGTTGGGGCTTTTCCCCTGAAATAATCTTTGCTAGTGCCCTAATACTTCCAGCCAAGTAAACTTGGGCACCACAGACAGGGAGCTTTCTAGAAAGGCAGCCACTGAGGCAGCAGTACCACTGTCCTGCCACATCACCTCCGTGTCCCTTGCAGCTCTGCTTTCCTGGCAGTGACTGTGATCAGACTGGCTGCCCATGGCACACTGCAGGTGTACATAAACCAGCAATGAACTGCAGTTTTCTGATGGAGCTGGTAAAAGAAACTTCATGTGGACATTCAAATAAGAAACCCCATCAGGCATAGAAATCTGGAGACGTTCTGAGGACAAGGCTGTACTGATATCACATCTTCATGACATGGCAGTGAAGTTCTTCCTCTTAGATCCACTCCTATTTCCTTCCTAATTTTGTTGCCAGACTGTTACTGGCAACTTTATCGCCTTTTTTATTGTTGTTTTAGGGTTTCTTAACATCCTTTGTCAAAGCTCTATGCCCACAGGGACACTCTATGCCTTATTGGAGAAATACTTAGAAAAACTAAGGGAAATTTAATTTTTGTTGATCTTTAAGGTGACACAGCAGTGCATATTTAACAGTACTGAGTGTGGTTTTGGTACGGAACTATTTACAATATGGCAGTGATGACTACTTTTACTAGTTTGTACAGCTTAAAATTAGTGTTCTTGGAGCTCTATTTAATTTCTTTTTGGTTTAGGTAATGCAGACGCATAATTTCAGTCAGTAGCCAGAACCAGACTGTGAACACACCAAATACTGCAATTCTGTAAAAACCCCAACACTTCCCATATAAATATTTATACTCAAATAAACATAACATGAGAAAAAATTCTAGGAAACCATCACATGAGAACTCTTCCCAAGGCAAAATATTGCAAATCTGAAAGTTGTGGAGTAATTCTCCCAGTTATTTGCCTTTCCCACTCTAAAATCCTGTTTTGCCATTTCAGGAATGAAGAAAGTTTATCAGTACACTTTCTCATATATTTAGAACACTAGATATGCATTCAAAATACACTATATGAGGGCATCCAGATATTTTAATAAAGTTTCAGAAAAAATCAGATGGAAAATGCAACCCTGCCTGAGAAAAATGAAATTAGACTGTTTTCTGCTAGACCTTTCTATATTGTGTGGTATAATCTCTGCAAAATGGCATAATGAACCCAACACCATGACAAATTTGCAGCCAGCAAAGGTGTTATTTTGTTAATTTTGCTCCCATTTCGCTAATATACTGCACATCCAGGAACAAGAATATCTTAAGGAAAATATGTGTCACACCAATATCTTGTACAACACTAATTACACAATCCCACACCAAGCTGCTGAGCTAAAAACCAAACCAAAACAGCTCCTGGCCAGGAATTCTTTAACAACAAAAAACCTAGTCAGAAGCAGAGAGGTTGTCTATGAGCAGAGGAAGTTTCATCACTAAAGCTGAATCTGGGACAGCATTTTGGATGAAACACTTATTCATAGACGGAATCTTTTGCAAACAAGGCTGAGATGCAGCCCAGTTTTTTAGTTCTATGCCAAACAATACTATTCAGATTTCCACTGGCACATGGGAACTTATCAGATCATTTGCTTCTTACCAGCTTGAAATAAAATGTCATTTTGAAAGTTATTGACAGCATTTCCTAATTAACTGCATTATCTATAGAGGACTAGCCTCCAAATCCCGACATTGCTAATTTTTTAAGTTCCTGTATTTACATACCTCACAGGGAACATCCATGATCTCTTAAGAATGAAGACTCAGCTTAGGAGAGGCACTAATTAACTACTGAATGGCATGTTCAGATCAATCATCTATATTAAAACAAGCAGAGGGCTTTTCCTCCATCTCCAAACAAGACAGTGAGGTTTGAACTTGAAATCAAGTGAATGTAGTTACCCAGAAAGCAGTAACAAAAACAGGTACGTCAACATCTAAATAAAAGTCCCTGTCATGTGAATATCCTTGTTCAGAGAATGTTTATTTAGTACAAATATCTGCTCTGTTCCTGTGGGATTTTCATAGCCTAATTCTTGGCAACAGATTAATCATTCCTGGTGTCCCACAATCAAATTCTTAACCCTCGTTGGTTTTGGGTTTTGTATTAGAAATACAATCAATACAGAGAGCAGCAGGAGCACTTACAGAGCACTCAGTGCTGTGTGCAGCCTCACAAACCCCAGCAAGTACCTCAGATTTCTTGTGGCCTCATTTTACCTCTGCTGTAGAGGGTCTAGCTAATTTAAAAATTCCGTATGACTTTTTTCAGAGGCATAATTTTATTTCCAGAGCTCACAGTAGAAGTGATGATGGGCCTGCAGAGCTAAAACGAGCTGAAACTACCTTCGTGTTTGCAACTCACTTTGAATTTCAGACACTAGCTTGCTGTGCAAGCAAACATTTCAGATTTGATCTGAAAATCAACAAAACACAAGGAACAGAGGGCCTCCGGGGTCTTTTTATTGCCTTTTTAAAAGCAGTGGCATTTTGCCTCTCATTTTGCCGCCTGAGAATGTTTATATCTTTGTACGATACTTTGGGAAAAGGGTAATTTAGGACATCTTGCAGGCTCAAATGCCAGAGTGTCAAACTATTACTATTTTCACCCATAACACCAGATATGAAATTATTAAAGCTCTATTTTCAACAGCAATTAAGCAGCTAGGGAGAAATTCCAATGCCTAAACATAGAGATCTAGTGTCATTTTATACACACTAAGATATAAAATAAGATAATTATTCCCAACTGTCAGTTTACCTACAATGTGGGAGAGTCCTGCTTTCTTTGGAAGCGGCAGCTAAATATCAGATGAGGCATCCTAAAGCCTCTCAAATGACAACACACGTTTATGATTTGGCAACTGAGCGTTCCCTCTAAAATCTGCAAACAAACCAAGCCTAGAAAGTGATTGAACTTAGCCTGAAACAGCCACCCAAGTGCACTAATTCAGCCTCTACAGACTGCATCTGTTTCAGAAGGAATGGAACACTTGGATGGCTACACACAGTGCCTTTAACAACAGAATGGAGGTGCCTCAATGTGGAAATTCATCCCGTTCTCAAACTGAAACCTATCTCACCTAATTTAGGTACATACATCGACTATTTCTACATATGGGGTACTTGTCTACAAAAGGGGAAAAAAAAAAGTAGGCACCTTTAGAAAGAGATTCTCCTGACCCATTTCTCTACATCCATTTTGCAGTGCCACGAGTCACACCTCTTGTTTCCACAGATTAGCAGGAGAATCTCAGTGCTTATCTCTGATGTAGCTTCTTAAGGAGAGATGAGAAATCCCACTTCTGGAAAATGGATATTGATCAAGAGGTAGATAACCTGCCTCTCAGAAGCACCACCAGACATCCACACCTATCTTTAGGCACTTAAGACTCAATTGGAAGTTTTAAATTCCTAGATTACACTGCTCTCCAAAACACAGCTCAAGACAATGCCCTTAAAGGACTTGGAATTTCAATTTACATACTTATCAGACAGAAAACTATTGCTAGGAATCTAAATGCAACTTTGACCTACAGATTTTATACCTCAAACAGAAAGATAAATAACAAGATTTAAAAATAGATCTAAGACTTTTATGTAAGGATTTCATGTGTGAACATCATGCTAATCACTCTTAGAGGTTTAAATGAAATTTTTATCATATTTATATTTTCCTAATTTCTAAAGACTGAATGGAAAAGGAAGGCCTAGGATTAAATAATATCAGAAAAGATCCCAGATGCAACAGGAATTATGCTATGAAGCTAAGTCCTGTCCACTCACAGGTAGAAGTTTCCTTCACCTAACTCCCAGTTCTATTTTTTTGCTTATAATTTTCTGATGCCACATAGTTTGTTTCAAACCAGTTTCCAGTTTTGATGCCATAAAATATCTGCTTGCTTCAGTTGGTAGAAAGTAATCAGATATATGTGTACTGGGGAGCACTTTGGTGCTCCTCCGGGTTAAAGAAATGTGAATTATTGTTGGAACAAAGTAGCAAAGCAGCAAGTCACGTCTGCCCCAGGAGTGATGGTCTGTCATTCTGGGCAAGAAAATATAGAGGCTTATTTTCTCCTACTCATGTTATCACTATCAGCATCAGTTTTCAGTGCCTCACACAAGATCCCTTTTTTTGTAAAAGAAAAAAATATATTAAAATCGGGAAAAAAAATAGTGTGATATCAAGGGGAAACTCTCAACACATCCTTGGAGTTTTAATCACAATCGTGAACCTGATGTATTGAAGAAACATTCATCCTGGATTTCTGATTTCATCCTCCTATTAGCAGCCAGACATCCATGAAATGTAATTCTCACACAGCGCTGAAAATAAGGCAAACAGACAGAACACACAACTGTGGCAGGCACATGATTTCATTGGGCCATAAATAGCAAGTTGTGAAATGTTCTGTTCTCCTGCATTTGAATAAATATCACTATGAAGCAGATGAAGACAGGAGACCCAAGTATTTACACTCGTGTCATGAGGAAAACGCAGTCGTGTTTCCACCCTGAGAGCAGAGACAGATGATGGCAGAGCAGCTCCTGAGTGCTCCATGGTTTGTAACAGCTGAGCACCACACGGCCTGCTGGGCAAGAAAATCAGATTTGGGCCAGGATTGACATTTCCCCTGGTCTAGAATCTCACTCTGGTCCTGCAAAGGAGAGTCAGTGTTGACTGGGGAAGGGTCCTGCTTGCAGGACTCAGCTCCCGCAGGATGAACACGCTTTAGGCTGCTCCAGCACTCTTTACTTCATATTTATATGCAGAAATGGGCCATCTGTGTGTCTTCTGAGACAAAATTTTGGCAGCAAAGACAACATCACACACTGAGTAATAGCCCAGTGATTCCTGGAATATACTGACTGCAGTAAAAGTAAGGATGTTGGGTAAAATTCTGGTTATGCTGGTGTCAACAGAACAGCTTTGTGAATGTTAAACAGCATTTTGGGGATATCAGAAAAATTAGAAAATAGAAACCACTGTATCTGTCCTCTTATTCAGAGTTGCATCTGAGGTCACTGTTAAGACTTTATCAACACTATGCACACTAGGGAGACCAGAATACTGTTATCATTTTCGTGATCCAGATTCTCACAAATATTTGCTGTTGAACACCTGAAACATCAAGTGAACTTTGATATGATACCTGTGAAATTTTAAAAGCAGCTTCAGGATTGCAGAAATAAAATCTTTGCAGGATAAACACATTTAGTGTTGTACACCCTTGGCACAATGTAGACTTTCACATTTACCCCTCTTTCCAGTTGTCTCTCCCTTAGATAGAACTACTTTCAATAACTTATGTGCTAATTGCAAGTTTTTTCTTTGTTTTTCAGGATAGAAAGGTTGTTTCTATTTGCATGGTCAAAGTAAGGATATACTAAGACATATGATATGATTCTGATGAAACCTACTCATTGCACATAATCTTATTTCATGCCCATTCTAAGCCAGGAAAAAAAGAAAAAAAAGAAAAAAAGAAAAAAAAGAAAAAAAAAAGTCTGTATCTGTAAAAGTAAAAAAATAACTTCAATTCTGCATCTCACTTACGAAACATTACAAATTTGGCCATCAATAAAACTTTCTCCAGAAAAGGTGTCCCCTCTCATCCAAAGCAGCAAAATGGCTATTTTCAAATTTTTTTTGCATATGACTACATGTCACTATTAAGATCAGGAGATACAAATGACTCTGAAAAATTACAAAGAGCGTTCTCACGAACCTGTCAAGCTGAATGGGTTTGTGGGCTGATCCTGTACAAAGAACATTAATTATCAAATAGCTTGGAACCTGAAAAACATGGCATCTGGAATATTTCTCATCAGTCAGATGTTCAGGCAGTGAATATTGGTGCAGTTTGACTGAGATCAAGGGGGTTGGTACCAGTGAAGGTTGTTTCCCACTGTAGGTTTAAAATATCTTGTCCTTTTCTCTTCTTGTATAATAAGCCATTATTTCTGCAGCCAAGGCTTCTGACAAACATGATTTCTGTGTCAGAGGAATAAAAATACCCCTGACACATGCAGATCTCATTTAGAAAAGCATCAGAAGATTCACAATTTGAGCTGGAATTTATTATTGATCCTTTCAGCTCGATGCCAATTTGAAATTGCGCTCTGAAACAATACACTTTCCTTAGTCGAATCCTTACAGCAGCATTAAGAAAAATATAAAACCACACAATTTTTAAATGAACCACTGTTTTTTAAAATATGTTATGGATCCACCATTAGACATATAGGTGAAAAAATGGGCAAGAATTTGTATTGGAGAAGAATTTGCAAAACATGCATTTTCTTCTTTTTAGTTTGTATTTGTCTGAAAAAAATTTAATTTCTGTCTTGAGAGTACCAGACTGCCATTGGAGACCAAATGTAATAAGGTCTATGGAGACAGAGTAACAATATGTAATTAATCCTTGAAACTTGACAGAACACTTTCAAATCTGAAGCAAAGAGGATTTTCATGTGAAGAAAAATTGACGTGATTTAACTTCTCTTCCATTCAGATTGATGTGAGTAGAAGCTTCTGCACTAAAACTAAACTTCAGTTTCTTTCGTCTGGACTCTTTTTTTT
>VWZT01013506.1:96913-140945 GCA_013397055.1 Pachycephala philippinensis | reverse complement strand
AAAAAAAAAGGTTAAAATGTGATTAATTTCCAAATATTTTGCTCTTTTCTTGAAATTCCATATCTCAGATGCAACTGGATATAGAAATGTTCATCTTCTGGTACATAAACGCAAAATAGGAGGAAAAAAAATTTCTGTAAGTTTTAAAGGTTATGTAAAACACAAAATTATTTAATTCTAAAGTTTAAAACCAAGTAACGGAAGTGTTTATATACTCCTATGTATATATTTTGATCAAATATTTGAATTGGTGTTCAAAGAGGCTGTGGGGTCTCCATCCATGGAGTTATTTGAAGATCACCTGGAAATGTCCCTGAGCAATCTGACCTAATTTTGCAGGTGGCTTTGCTCTAAGCAGGAGGTTTTAGGTGACTTTCAGAAGTTATCTTAAATCAGTCTATGAGTCTATGTCTATAAATGATAAAGTATCTTGGATGACCTCTGGTGAAACTACAAAGCATGGTGAACATCTCCAAGAAGGAAATCCATTTGCTCAATCCCTCCTGCAGGTCCAAATTTCTCCGTGGATTTAGAGATGCAGAGAGAGAAAGGCACATATGCAAGGACACGGCTGAATGGGGACCCCGAGCAGTCTCCATGGCCATGTTCTTTGTAGACTAGATCCCACAAAAGCAATATTAGGTCATTCTTCAGAGAAAAAGTTGGATTTTGAATCAAAATCAATGGCAAATTTAGGAGATTCCTGTGGCAGACTTTCCCTGGAACAATCTTAGACAAGGTTTTTCTTCTTTTTTGAGAGGTACAGAGTATTTCGCTTTGTTACTGGTTTTTTTAAAGAAATTATTTTGCAATTGCTGATGTGTTTCAGTAGGTTTCAGTTCTAATGTTTATTTCCCCCTCTCAAATGAAAATTTAATCACAATCAACACTTGCTTGCAATATTACTCCCTTTCATGGTAAAAGCAGCATTTTTCCAAGAGGAAAATATTTCTTGACAATTTTTTCCTCTGGCTTGATCTGCAATATTTATTCAGCACATTTGTGGTGTGTTGACCTCGGCTGGAAGCAGGGGCACATCAAAGCCAGCCTGTCACTTCCCTCCTCGGCTGGACAGGGCAGGAAGAAATTAAGATGGAAGGCTCATGGGTTGAGATAAGGACAGAGAGAGATCACTCACCAGTGACCATCACAGGCAAAACAGATTCTACTTGGGAAAAAATTTAATTTATTACAAATCAAATCAAATCAGAGCAGGATAATAAGAAAAAACCTAAATCTTAAAACACCTTTGCCCCCAGCCTTCCTTTCTCCCTGGGTTCAACTTTACTTCCAATTTCTCAGTGATGCAGGGGGATGGAGAATGGGAATTGTGATCAGTTCATCACATGTTGTTTTGGCCGCTCCTTCCTCCTCAGTGGGAGCACCCCTCACACTCTTCCCCTGCTACGTGGGGTCCCTCCCAGCAGAGACATCCTTCATGACCTTCCCCACCCTGAGTCCTTTCCACATCTTTCGTGAACAGCTGCAGCGTGGATCCCCCATGAGGTCACAAGTTCTGGCAGCAAACCTGCTCCAGCACGGGCTCTCCATGGGCTCACAGCCTCCTTTGGACACATCCACCTGCTCTGGAGTGGGGCCTCCCATGAGCTGCAGGTGCATCCCTGCTCCTTCCCCGTGGCTGCCCATGGGCTCCAGGGGCACAGCTGCCTCGCCATGTCAGCACCCCGGGCTGCAGGGGAACCTCTGCTCCAGCACCTGGAGCACCTCCTCCCCTTCCTGCACTGACCCTGATGTTTGCAGAGCTGTTGCTCTCACATATTATTAGCACTCCTCTCTCTGGCTGCAGTTGCATAGGGTTTTTTTTCTCCACTTAAATACATTATCCCAGAGGTGCTTCCACCATCACTGGTGGACACTTGGCCAGCCCTGCGTCCATCTTGGAGCTGCCAGGGATTGGCTCTGTCAGACATGGAGAAAACTTCTGGCAGCTTCTCACAGAAGCCACCCGTGCATCCCCCTGCTACCAGAACCTTACCACACAAACCCAATACAGCATTCTATTGCCTGCTCAGTAACTGCAATATCATTGCACAATGGGCACTTAATGAAAATGACAATCAAAATAAACTAATAACAAAATCTTCATCTGGCCTGAAGCAGTTGAGATGAAATCAATAGATCTATGCTCAATTACATATAAGAAGGGCCAAACCTGTAATGTAATGTGCAAGATTTCTAGCAACCCCTCAAAATTAGACACCTCTTTCCATTAAAGAATTCACATCTTAACCATTAATAGGAAAGTCTTCTTATCCTCTAACTCCACTCTACAGAGTCATTTCTCTGTTGTTTCACTCTCTGCTTATCTAAATATTTTCTCTGCTCACTGAGAAGTCTGCATAAATAACAGGGAATCATCTTATATATGAGAAAAAGTTGGTAATATCAGCCAGAATATTTAGTTTAGATGGCATAAAATGCAGCAAAGGAAATTATGATCAGACATAAGGGAAATATTTACTCTGGGTGGTTTCACTTCAGTAACTTGCCCAGATTTGATGGAATCTCAATCCCTAGAGGTATTTTAAAACTCTTCAGGACGTGGGCCTGTGGAACTGAGTATATCTTCAAAGGTCTCCCTGCTTTGGGCAGGGGATGGGCCAGTTCTCCAGGTGTCCTTTCCGACTCAAATTAATGATGATATGATGAAGTTTTGCAGTCCTTTGCAGCTATGACATGCTGACAGACAGCTAAATCTAGTCATGGTGCCTGACTGTAAATCAACAGCATAAGGATGATCCCCTCCCAAGAGGCATAGCTAAATCAGGGCATTTAAAACTGCACATCTGTGTTGTTACAACAGGAAGAATAAAAGGGGAAAGGGTATTTGTGCTGTATTCGCTGGCATATGTAGAGAAATGTCATGAACTGTAGAGAAATTCACCAACTGTGGAGAAATTCCACAGCAGAGCTATTGTGGCCCTTTCTACAGGAGCAGGAACATTTCAGAGCAAAATTAAATTAATAACTCATCAGTCATAACTGTAAGAAAAAATCAGGAAGTGTTACACAAAGGCTATCAGGTCCACCTCCTCAGTGCCCTTTCCTTATACTCCAGGACTCTGCAACATCCCAAATACAACCTGAGAACATTCAGACAAGCCAGGCGGGCTCTAAGTGCTGTCTCAAGAGGGAAGTAGGTGGAAGTGCTGCAGCTTTTTGAGCTTTCACAGCAGGGCCCTGGCAAACACCTCCACAGAGCTGCTCCCAACTGTGAGACTCACAGCTGGCACAGACCCACCTGAATGTCTCAGTGCTCTGCAGGCCTGGGTGCAGGAGGGGAAATAAAGCAGTGCCCAGAGAGTGCCCAGGATGGAGATGACCCTCTGCTGCAACAAGAACAGGGGTCTTTGGCCTGGGAGATCCAGGGGTCAGGCTGTAAAGGTGATGGACTGCAGGATGTACAATCCCTGGTACACGTCTTGTTCCCTGCCTCATATTGCCCATGTCACCCATGTTGCAAAGTGAGGGGTAAGAGCAGGAGGAGAAGAAATGACTGAAAGTCCTGATGTCATTGGTGCAGGGCTGACTAAAGAAAAAGACTGTTTGGGTTGAAAAATTAAATTCATTGCTGCTTATACACTGCAGCAATATGTGGACAAATTAATAGACTGGGTCAGCCCTGAAAAAAATCTTCTTCACAGTATTCTAGCACTTTCTGTATTTACATTTCGAGGCTAATTTAAAGAATGTTGAGTGAAGGTGAAACCTGAAAATACTGACTAGTACCTTTCATTTCCTTATTTGACAGAACTTGGCTTTGAATTGTAGGAAAGCATTATCTCTGGAATAAAAACTTAGATTAAATATGTTAATTGTAAATTTACTATTTTCTCCACTGCTAACATCTGTAGGCTGGCCTTTGCAGCAGAAAGATCAGCACCTTTCTCCTGGGTTCTCCTCAAATTTGTGTTGTGAAAGAGATGAACAAAGAGAAAGAGTCATAAGAAGGATGAATAAGAAGACTGGAAGGTGATATAAGTTTCCTGGCTGTGTAATATAAAGATCAACCTACATGAAAATGTTGTTCCTCTTGGCACCCTATCCTTCACCACTCTTACTGCATATAGGAATAGATATAAAATATATCTCAAGGTATTAAAAATACTAGCTGATTTTTATTTTTTTTTTTATCTTCTCCAGGGAAGTTTTAATAGATGCAAGATCTCTATTTCATATAAAATAAAAAATTTGGAGAGGTTGCAAGATACATTGTCTCCAACTGCACTGTCATTAATGTTTAATTTTTTAAATGCAAAACAGGACAATTTTATAAAATCAATAAAAAGCCAGTCTAAAACTCGAAGCCCTCTACAACCCTGGCAAACCTCTCTCCTGGGAGAAAGGAGATTGATTTCTGTTCCGGGGAGCCTTCTCTAGCGATCAAACCACCTGAACAGAGAATTTAAAATCCCCAAAATCTCATGGATGGCACTTGAGCTTTGATGTTACTTAACTCTAAATGCGAGGGGAGGCGTGGGGACTGCAGCTGTAAGAGCTCTGCAGGCAGAGCAGAGTTTTTCTGTCTCTTTGCTCACCTCTCCTTTAAAGAGCTTCTGAACACCTGCAGCTCACATTAACTGCAATTTGTGGAAGCCAAACCAGTCTGGAAATCAGCCCCAATGCCCACACAACAACGTGCATTAAAGTGAAGCACTCTGGTACTTCAACATCAGCAAGTCACTAATAATCTAAATAACTAATAATTACTGAAAACCACCTGTATACAGCCCGCCTGAAAGGCTTCTATTGCTGGAATACCAAGCAAGCAAATGCCTCACTCTTTCAACATCTAATTTAGTTTAATATGCTATCTGCACATCTGCTTTTTCAAAAAGCTATTGAACAAATTATATTGTAGTACATCCTTTTTTTTTTTTTTTTTTTTTTAAACAACCCACCAATTCAGAACTTACTCGCATCCCTCTGTATAATTTTTATGCCAGGAATAGACTGAAATACCAATAAAGCCATTTTAGGAGCTATTCACTGTTGCTAAGAGGACATCAACACAACTGTTAGCCAGCACCAGTCATGGTAGAGAATAAGAGGATAATGTTTCAGTGCATTTTTTGTCTAGCTTCATAGTCTAAATCATAGGAACAATAGAAGCTATTTTCTTTTGTTGTTAAAATCTCCCATTAGTAGTTTGATGTTATTTAGTCGGTTGAACTGGCATTTGTTCTAAACAAATCCAGCAATGAGCTGTTTTAGTGCAGTCAATAAATCACCATTAGTCTCATTTAGGAAATAAAATATGATTTTCAAAACGCAGCACGAGCACTGATGTTCATTATAACGGGCATGTAGCGACCTACGTAACAAATGTGGGATCACATCAGCTCTAACACACACAAGATTACTGTGTCTGCAGAGGAGCAGGATGGTGCACAAATTTCCATTCCAACTCGTGTGTACCTGCACATGGCAAATGTTGGAAATTTCATAATGTAGATTTACTTGTTGCACGTATCCCCAGCTGCCAAGGTCACTTAGCAAGGCATTTTTGGTACTGTTTTAAGGAGATCTTCAGAACTTCAGATTTGTACAGTAATGTGTTTGTTCATTTTACCTGAGTTGACAGCATCTGTGGCATTGTCAGGAGGCAGAAATTCCCCCAGGATTTTCAAGCATACTGGCACTTTCCTATCAACACTAACCACTGGACATTTAAACGATGAGAGCTGTAGAATGCAGAGCAAAGTGTTGAACTTGACTTTTCTTGCATAAAGCAAACATCATGAGGGGCTCATCTCTTTTAATATAGTCGTGATCTATGATATAAAACCTAACTTCTTGGTAGATTACTTACATAGGTGTGCAATATTTATTTAAAAATAGATGGGTTGCTCTTAGAAAAGGGTAAAGACAAAGAGATATTTATTTCTTTTATTAAAAGTGAGCAGTGAAGAAGGCTAAAGGAGAAATTGAATAGGCACAATGTGTCCCCTGACATGTGGATGATTCCCCCATCTGTGAGCTCAGATACAGATGGCCCAGGGAGATCTTGGACTCTCACTCTCTGGAGACATTCCAAACCCACCTGGATGTGTTCCTGTGTCACCTGCTTCAGGTGACCCTGTCTTGGCAGGGGGGTTGGACTGGATGATCTCCAGAGGCCCCTTCCAACCTAAAAATTCTGTGATTCTGTGATCTATAACACATATGACTACATACAACCTGTATGACTACAAACAGGGTTATAGAAGCATCCTTTTGTTTCCTTGTTGTGAGGTGCTGGCTCTGCTGGTACTGTTGTTTCCTTATTGTTTAGTTGCCAACTGAAGATCTAAAAAGATCTGGTTTAGTGGGAGACAAACAAGCAAACAAACTTTAAAAAGGAAAGAAAAGCCAGTATTTCTATGGCCAACATCATGCCTGGGAAAAAATATTGTTAATTTTGGAAGTTTGTAATAAAAACATTCCAGTTTTAAGTTCTTATTTCCTATTTCTGCATGGAAGATTAAAACAAACAACCTCTTCCCTAATTAGAAGTCAAAAATATTAAAAAATTTATGTAAAAGTAATACATTACAGAATCAAACTCTGAGAAACAGATTTTTCTTCCCTTCTTGACTTTCAGCTCAGAGCACTTTTATACTTTTCTTGCCAGCATAGTAGAGATATTCTCAGGAAAATGGATGATTTCAGAGGGCAGTTCCAGGACAAGAGAGACAGAAGGCTGCACGCACAGCCTTGACAAACTGGTATCACAGAATAAAGGCAGCACACCAAAAATGAAGATTTTAAAGGAATTGACTCAAGTCCATTCAACCTTTCCCTTATATATGAATGCTATATTTTAAATGACAGGAAAATTGCTAGCTATCCACTTTAAAACCCTCAGACCAACAAGACACGACAGCAGACAACAGGAAATGTGAATATTGGCCCAGCCTGAGCTGCAGGAACAAGATCTGAAAGATACCATATTTTTTTGACTCTGACACACAAGAAAATTGTCTTTATGAGCTGTGCTTTCTTGGCCTGAACACAAATGGCATAAATAGGTGAACAGGATTCTGTACAGGAGGAGAAATGGGTGGTTGTTTCCCCCTTTCTGCATGCTAAAATTCTCCCTCCACCCCTTGGTTTGATGNTCTGGACTGCTACAGAGGAGAGGAGAGGAGAGGAGAGGAGAGGAGAGGGGAAAGGAGGAGAAAATAGGAGAAAAGAGGAGAAAAGAGGAGAAAAGAGGAGAAAAGAAAGAGGAGAAAAGAGATTATTCCTTTTCAGTGCAATTGGTATGTGAGAAATCAATATTCAGCCATGGACTGCATCTGATCTGCAATCTCAAACCCAATAATCAACTCCTGATGCTTCAACCAGGATTTTAGTAAAGGAAGGCCAAGCTTAGCCCTGGCACCAGATACTGTGTCAACCTAGAATGCCAATACGGTAATATGAATTCAGGCAGCTAACCAGCAAAGATGGGAAATGAAACATCAGGGAGCTTGTCTTGAATTTGAAGTACCCAATATAATTCTGTTTTAGGTAAATTCATAATTAAATTCTTAAACTTTCCATACACAGTCAGCACCTGAAAGCAACAAAGCAACTCCCATCCTCTGCTTCCTGGGATTTTCACACTAAAATACATAAAGATCTTATATTTTGAAACTATATATAAAGTTCCAGCTGTGTGGAGTGAGTGGATTATTACACTTTAATGCAGCAAGAAATGCACACAGGAGGGATCTACATGCTGCACTTTGTGAAGTCAACCTCTTCATTCCTCTCTGCCGGTCAGCAGCCCAGAATGTTCTGTTACTACAAAAAGGTAGCTGAATGTTTTAATAGGAAACAGTGTTTGCTTCTTCAGTCCTTGGGAGGGAGATGGAACAGCTGGATATTTAAAAACAGCAAGTAAGATGTGAAGATATATTAGAATTTAAAGATTTCCTTAGTCAACAGACCACAGGCATGGGAATACAAGAAATACTATGGCTGAGGATGAGGCTTATTCAAGGTCTGTTTGTTACAGACTAAAGGAAGAAATGCAGAATCACAGCATGAATGGTTGGAAGGGACCTTCAAGCTCACCTTGTTCCAACCTCCTGCCGTGGGCAGGGACACCTTTCACCAGACCACATTACTCAAAACCCCACCCAACCTGTCCTTGAACACTTCCAGGGATGGGTCAGCCACAGCTTCTCACACCATATTCCTACCAACACACATGCATACAGCCAAAAACACACCTGCACAAAATTGTAAACCTATGTTGATTTATATAATGTGAGTGCAGGGGAATTCTTTATGTCATTTCCATGCTTGTTGCTTTGATGATGATATCTAATGGCAAAATCTAAATGTTTTGAAGATCCTATTCCTCTTGTTTATGAGCATGGCTAGCAATCCCCATGACAGAAGTGATAATATTGGGGTTTTGTTCCACAGCTGAGCCACAGTGTCTGAAAATATCCCAAGTGCTTTCCCAAAGCATTGAGAGATGGTGAATGAAGACTTGTACAAACATGACAAATGTATGTCAACACTGAAAAGCAGACCCTGCAGTTTTAAGAATTTTTTTTTTTGTCATTTGTGCTGAAAACGTTTCGAACTGCAGCCAGTTGTTAGGCTGTTGTCTCATCTCTCAGTTCACCAAGCTTTGGTACTTGCCACTGAGGGAGCAGCCCTTTAAATTGTGGCTCACATCCAACCCCTTAAAAGGGCACAATCAAGTTTAATGACCCTGACAAAAATGAACAATGTTGAAACAAGTCATAGAAGAAAAATCAGTTAGAAATCAAAGTACATCTCTACTAAAGCCTGGGCTCCTGCAGCAAGCCTTGTCAGTACCAGACTCTCTGCCTTTCCCTATTAGAATTGTTCAAAACCAGAATAAATCTCACAAATGTGATTATTGTTCCAGAATCACTGGGAATATTTCTTACTTTGGACTTTTTTTGTTTAAAATGTTTCATTTAAGTAGCCCTTAATAGGCATTCATGTCACTATTTGAATTAGAGAGCATTAAAAGCAAATATTTCTTACAGACAGAACAGTGAGACGTATGTCAACGCTTTGCTGCCTGTGGAAGGTCAATGTGGAATTCCACCGAAAAATTCCTCTTACAATCATGAGAGCTTTTATTCCATAGAGTTCAAACACATCAGAAGAGCTGTCCAACAAACTACGTTTTTCATCATCATTAGCTGATCTCCAAGGTGTCATGTGGTTGTCTGACGCTACTGAAGACTGAAATGTTTCAGATATTCTTGGACAGAAGATATAAAGTATATGCATGGGGTTGGTTGCCAGATGTCTCTGAAGATACATATTTCACTGTTCTATATAATTTGGAGTTTCTAGGGTTTATGTACAGAAATACCACATTTTCATAATTCATCTGAGAAGAAATGAAATTAATATCTGTTCATTACCTGTGAGTATAGAGTGGCTTTTCATTTGGCTTGGGGCTACTGCTCAAAGAATTAAATAGATACACTTCCAACCAAATGAAATTACATAAAGGTTTAAATCCCCTATGAATTCTAAAAGAATTTCCCTGTTATGACTTCTGTCTGTTTTCCTCAGTCACTTCAGCCAGGGTAATTGGTCAAGAGACAGAGACTCACTATAAGCATCATTTTTATTCACTAAACATCAGTGGATATTCTAGTCACCAAACATTTTGATGAAATTACCTATCTCGTTAGCTCTTGGATCTTTCCACTATTTGTCTCTTGGCTGGATGCAGAGCAACCATAATCAGCTCTTCCAATCTGTTCTTGCAGGGGTCCCTGTATCCTTTCCAAAACTTCCATTTCAGTCTCACTCCTGCATAGATGTTTGTTCAATACAAAATAGCCTGGCGCTGTGCTCATGTCTCAAGGTGGAAGAATGATTTCATGTACGCTGGGCAACCTTGTGATTTTGTTGTGATCTGCATTTGTTTCTGTGTTGGGACACTTTTTAATTTCTTTGTGTTTTTACTCCCTTTATGGAAAAACAAAGCCAAACCCACCCCAAATCCACCAAACCAATACCACTCACTTGACCTAAGGGCTACAATTAAAGCTCACATCCCAGCAAATTACTTCACACAGTGTTTTTCTCACGCTATTTCAAGTATTTCCTTCTTCCTCCAGCACACCAGGCAATTTGTACTTCAGCAGCTTGCAGGTATTGAACTGGTTTCCACAAAGGCTCACCAACATTCCTACTTCATGCCACAAGTGGTCTTTTTTAGCTCATATTGAACAAGAGAGCTTTGGAATTGGCGAAGAGGAAACCTGGCTGAAGATCTTGGCAAATGAGAATGAACCCACATTTATCCTGCAGTCTCATGACTTTTGTCTAGACCTGAAATCTCTCCTTGAATACTTTTGAAACTTTTTTTGCATAGCACTGATTACAGGTGAAAAAGGAGTCTTTCCAAATCTTTAATGCTTTGATCAAGGATTATCTCTTTTCTAAGCCTTCACAGAATCACAGAATATTCTGAGTTAGAAGGGACCCACAAGGATCATTGTGTCCAACTGCTGGCCCTAAACAGGACACCCCAACAATGGCACCATGTGCCTGAGGGCATTGTCCAAATGTTTCTTGAACTTCAGCAGGCTTGGTGCAGTGACCACTTTCCTGGGAGCCTGTTCCAGTGCCCAACCACCCTCTGGGTGCAGAACCTTTTCCTAATATCCAACCTAAACCTGCCCTGACACAGCTCCAGGCCATTCCCTTGGGTCCTGTCACTGGTCACCAGAGAGACGAGATCAGTGCCTGCCCCTCTGTCTTCTCCTGTGAGGGAGCTGTGCAGGAAGCTGCATGTCCCCTTCATGAAATATATACAAAATATTGCACACAGCATGACTCTTTTGGGAAACATCCTGAACTTGGTCAGTTTATCACTTCAAAGGCAGATCTACGCTGGGATCTTAATGCTAACTTTTGCTACAATTGTAGTTTTTAAGTAGGTTCTGCCTGACAGCACAGCCAAAGAGCAAGGGATTTAACACAAACAAACAAACAAACAAACAAAACCAAACAACTATATTAAAGAATGAAAGAAAATTTTAAAGGTTAAACGTGTTAAATTTTAATAAAGAATGATCAGCATAGAATGGTTTAATTTTGCACTGGGTCATATCTATACAGCCTGACTAGCTCTGGTTGGAAGGGACAGAAAGCAGAACTTTATTTTTTGGAAGGCAGGGAACCGAGTGCCTTATGAAGAAGGCAGGTTCCCCCAGGACCAGTGGCTCTGGGATGATAAACAATGAGTTTGAGCAGCAGTAGTTTCAAAGAAGAATCACAAACTCCATTCCCATTAAGTGTTTTCAGCTGTAAAAATCTCAGCCTCTCAGAAAAAACAAAAAAAAACTGAATGTGCACATGCAGCACTGTGTTTGTAGTGATCTTTACATGTAGCAGAGATAAAACCAGAGATGAGATGACCACTGGTCACATCATGATATGAGGGTCACACAGAATGCCCAGAAAATGTTTTTGGGAGTGAACAGGGAAGACACACTCAATAACCACACAGACCAAGCACAAGGGCTGGCACCAAGCACACCAGGAAATGAGGGAGGACATTGAAAGAACTTCTTTGTGTGGGATTCGGCTCCATATTCACACTTATGAATTTAGGTGACTCTGTCTGCACTTAGGTACTCTCCCATTGCAGCCAAAAGAATTGATGGAGACTGGAGGGTTTCCAGTGCACTCTAAAACAGGAAAATCAGAATTGCAGTCAGTCATCTGAGTAGACTGTTTCTAGGTCTCTCATTGTTTCCAAGAAGTTTAAAAGTTTTGAAATTCTTTTATAATCCCTTAATTTCTCCAATAACCTCTTTGAAACCAGAATAAAGTCTGCCAGTGGTAGTCTCTAAGCTTCAGTGAAGAATTAATACTTACTCTCTTCTCATCAGTATTGGTAGTCCCCCTAAAACAGAGTGCCACAGAATACAAAAACACTTATTAAAGCCTGGATCTTTATATTAATATGTGAAAATGTTCATCTTTAAAAAAAAAACAAAAACAAAAACAGAAAACTTTTTCTCTAATGCATTCAAACATCAGATCCAACAAAAAAGTTATCAGGTGAAGTGCTTTTAAAGTTATATAAACATATATACATAAACAAATCATATTGGTTAACTTAGCTGACCCTAATATGGTAATTAACATAGAATTAATCTCTCTTGAGGAGATATAAAACCTATGAAATCAAGACAATCTGGAATCCAGCCCAGCAAAAATGTTATATAAAAAGGATGTACTGAACCATTTAGTCAACAACACTGCACTAATCTTCTGAAAGGAGATTCTAAATGCTAAATTTTAAAGTGATAGAATAAATAAAACCTTCAGGACTTTATTCCTAACCCCATGAAGCAGAATATTAATTACATCTTCAGAACAAGATAATTTCATAGGCATAAACATGGCTCACAGGTTAACCATCCTTTTTGCTAGAGGGTTTTGTCAGCTGGGAATATTAATTCATTTAAAAAAAAAAAAAAAAATCAAAAATCCCAGACACATGCTGTCAGTTTTATTGCAACGGCAAGGGACAAATCTGGCATGAACATTTAGTGGCCAAATCGTTGACTCAGTCTCTCTAGCAAAAAACACCTCCAGCTAAAACCTGGAGAATAGGGACATGCTATTAAAAAAGGGATTCATAACCTGGTTTTTAAAATAAAAACAGCACTAATGATCCAAGGAAGGGCAATAAATTCACCAAGAAATGAGAGCAGTGAACAAGAGAATGTTTAAAGAAATAAAGAGTCCTCTTCAGGAGTTCCCACAGCCTCCCACAGAGAACCCACAATCTCAAAAGCGATGAAAACTAAGCAGGTATTTGCTGTTCTCTAACCTCCATAACCTCCAGGTACTTTTCTGTCAGGGAAGAGGACCTATCCCTTGTTCCTTTTCAAACTTTGAATCTTCAGTTTCTTTGAGGCTCCCAAAATGTTGCAACATGATCCTGAGATGAGCATGAATAAACTATGGAAGAAAAACAAAGCTGAAGTCTGAAAATGTCATGATACAGGATTGTACTACCAAGGAGAATAAAATTGTGTGAGCAGAATCAAATGGACAAGGCACCACCCAGATGCATTTGCCTTAAGAACCTTTGGAATTCAAAGTTGTGGTTCACACAACACATTGGCAATAAACAAAACAAAACAAAAAAAAAAGAGAGGGCAATTTTCAAACAGGAACATGGTTTCTCCTAGTGTCTTGGAGGTCAAACAGGCATAAAGGCAGTATATTTCTTTCAAGAGATGTATGGTTGCGTAATTCACAACTGGTGATTTCTAATGCCCTCACTTTCTTAAGCCAAATCAGCCTGGACCCATTGGACAACCCAGCAAAGAAGCATAAAAGCCAAATGGACAGAGAAGCTGACTTTTCATGCCAATAGTCTAAATATACTCCATTATTGCTCACAAAGACTAAACACATACCTGAATCCCCAAAAAGACTAAGAAAAGTTACCAAGGGAACCCCTAAAGATACCTAAATATGATAAATACATTTAATATGTTGCACCTATATTTAAAAACTGGTAGACTTTGTAAGAAGGACACAAAAACTGAAGTTTTATTAGACACTGAACAGTTCCCATGTCATTTCGATCCCTTCTTTGCCCTCAGCAAGCAACCCTTCCCCTTGCCTCTTTGTACAGCCTTGGCACTAGGGGTCCATCATTCCCAAAGTTTAGCTCTCGAGGCTCAGACAGCTGAACACATTTAGTCTTATAAATAGAAAAAACATTTGCGTCAGCCACTACACTATGTTAATTCCCTAAATTGCCGTATTTTCATTACTCGTTATAAAACATCCCTTTACCCCCCTTCTCCCCCTACCCCCCATCAGGGAATGATCTCTTGGGTAAAGGAGATAAATGTGGTTAAATGTTTAATTAATCCTCAGTTTAGATCATAGTTTCTTACACGGAAATACTTAAAGTTGTAGAAGGTAAAGAAAGAATATCAACAAAGTGGAAGCTCCCCTTTCTCGAAAAAAATTCAGATCTTCTGTCCAATTATAGTCCCACCAATAGCAATACTTCAAACATTATTCATTTCATCCACATTGGAACAGGTTTCCCAGAGAAATGGATGTCCCATCCGTAAAAGTGTCCAAGCCCAGGTTGGATTGGGCTTTGAGCAACCTGGTTTGGTGGAAGGTGTCCCTGACCATGGCAGTGGGGCTGGAGATAAATGGTCTTTAAGGTCCATTCCAACCCAAACCATTCTATGATTCTATGATATCATTTCCTTTCCCATTTCTCAGGAGAACTTGCAGAAATTATAATCCTCTGCCTCTTAAGTCAGACTCCCACCACAGTGGATTCCCATAGGAACAAGAGAAGATTCTTTGCTTCCATAACAGGACAAACTTCCTTTTCTTCTTCCTGTTCTCCCAATATAATCTGCCACAATACAGGAATTTTGCCGTAGCACTGAATAGCTTTTGCAATAAACAAATTCATAATGGGTGGCTTCAGTGCCCTCACTTAGCTAAACTCCCTTTGAATTATATATCTATAGGTCATATATATTATTATGTATACACATATATACAATATGTAGTCTTATAAGCAATATGGTTATTTTCATTTACTGGAGAACCAGATAATCAAATAGCTATCATCATATTCCACAGGGCAACGAGGCAGCAATTAATTTGTTAATAATTGTGCAGTGCTTTGAAAAGGTAAAGAGCTCAAAGTGCTGGGTACTATAATTAAGAAATTGCTAAATGTTGATAAACTGAAAACCAAAATTTCATCTCTGAAATTGCTACAGAGATATTCACCCTCCATCTGTGGATACTGTTCCTGCAGCAGCTATTGAATGCACACAGCAGTATGCTTGAGAAGGCTTCATTCTGAAAAACTAGCAGGTAAAACACTGCTCTTATTCAAGGCAATAAACACATTGCCCTGAAATCTGAGGGTCTCTGTCTTCAGACTATGCCAGCTGCTAGGAAGAAAATTACCCCATCCCAGCTGACACAAGGACAGAGACTAGCTTTCACAGTGAATTTTTTCGAGTTTAGGCACCAATAGATGATTTTAAGTAAGCAGTTTGTTTTGGTTTTTGTTTTATTACTTTAAGAAGCCACCTTGTCTGCACACAATGATTGACTGCAATCATTGGCTATGTACAGAGAGGGTCATTGAGTGGTTTAGTTTGGAATGGACCTTAAAGACCATCCAGTTCTGAAATCCCTGCCATGGAAGGAAACACCTTCCACCAGACAAGGTTCCTCCGAGCTCCATCCAACCTGGTCTTGAACATTTCCAGGGATGGGGCATCCACAGCTTCTCTGGGCAACCTGCACCAGTGCCTCACCACCCTCACAGTGAGGAATGTCTTCCTAATATCTAATCCAAATCTCCTCCATTTCAGTTTGAAGCCATTACCCCTTGGCCTATCACGACACGCTCATGTAAAATGTCCCTCTCCATGGGCTTCAGGAACTTTGTATGGGAAAGGCAGGTATGATAAAAGGCTTCTCTGCTTCTGTGCTTGGAGATCAGCTTCCATAGGTTAAAATACCCAGAACTAGCTGAAACTCTTTCATCATGTTCATTGGAATATACTCATATTTCAAATCAGGATGAATTTTTTGCTTCGAAGTAGGCCCTGAAATTTTTGCTTTGTCTCACATTCACTAATATCATTAAAGTTCTGTCACCTCGTTGTGCATCTATCTATGGAGGACAGTGGCCTGCAGCAAGGAGTCACTTGGGAAGGAATCAGCCTGGTTTACCACAGTGGTTAACTATTTGCACCACCAGCAGAGGAAGAACAGCACTGTTGCAGCTCAAACGCTGTAAAAAAATGTGTGAGGGAATTATTTACTGTTCTCTACTAGAAATCATGAAGAAATTAGCCTGTTCTTTACCTTGAACCAGAGAGCTCAACTGATATGCTGTCTCTCTAGAAAAGGAATTAAGTAAAAACACCCTTCCACTAATGGAAAAAATGCTAAATTAAAGGCAGTATGATTTTTCCTTCTATGTTCTCTTTCAGTACCATGTGCAAAAACTGGTCCCAGTGATTGTGTACAGAGGATTTATATAGAGAACCTGTTTAAAACACCTATAAAAGCAAAATCTGCTTTTCCAGACAAAAATTGATACTAAGGTCAAGGTGGATGCACAGCAGCTCAAGTCCATTTGCAGTCTAACCTGATTTTGAAGGCACAACAACCAGGATAGAGAGAGCACAGGTTAATAGTGCAATCTTATGCCTAAATCCATACAAAGAAGGCTTCAGGGGATTAGACTTTTCTACCCACATCATCTTCCAGATCACTCTGCTTTGTTTTGTGGTATGTCTTCATGTTGTCTGTCAAACCTGGAGCTGGCACCACTGGATTGATTGCTCCCAAAACATGTTTCCTCACATTTCTAGCAAAATTAAACAAATTTAAGCAACAGCTCAGTTTGCTTTCAAAAATATATACAGATCTACTACTTTATTTGATTTTGTGGCAGTAGTCAAAAGATCTGCAGACTCTCCCTAATCACGCAAATAAATCATTGAGCTGAAAAACAGCATTTGAGGCATTATGGTTTAACAGTCACTTCTGATAATAGAAGCATGGGGAGCACAGCCACGGAGCCTGGGTAGGTGGAAAGCCAAGACTATCCAAGGCTCAATACAGCAGTAGGGAGCTTGCTGCATAAAGAAGAAACTTCCAGCTTACATGCAGTTATGTAGGCAAAAAATAGAACTGGTTTGCTTAGCACAAGCGTCTTTTATGGTGGGAGAAAGCCACTAACACCTAGGAAAATGAAATGAAATGAAATGAAATGAAATAAAATGAATCAATTCTTTGTCCAAAGAGATTTGGCCACATGAGACTGAAGAAACACTCTGAAATGCAAAAAAAAAATTCACTATTCCTCATTTTTCAGTCAGCTATCATGATAAAATGGACTATCCTGAGTAGAGTGAGATAAGGTAGTGTCTCAAATAACACAACTCAAACTGACACCATGGTGTCTTTGGAGATATAGGGTGGAAAGGCCCTGATTCTGCAGGAAAACAGCAGCATGGAGAAGTCATTCCTTATGTTGTAAATGTCCAGATAAAACAGAAGAAACTGGGTTATAAATGTTCCCCACAGTGTTATGAAGATATTCAAAGTACAGAAAACAATCAGTGGGTTTGTTTTTTGTTTTTTTAAATCAGTCTTATACTACTGGAGGTATCTTATGTTTCTTTTTCAGATTTGCTCTGGAAGTTTCTTGTCTCAGTGCACTACAAAGGCAGGAGACTGTTTTAAAGCTACATATGTTCATGTTTGTGTTATAGTTCCAAGACAGAATTATCATCATCAGCTTCACTTGATAAAGGTTCCTATCAGTTCTTAACCAGTCTAATTAAGGCTGCTTTTTCCTAAGTGGAAAGATCTCAGTAAAAAAATAAACTTCTAGCACCTACGCCTCATCTCCCAGTTTTTGTATAGTTTTGAGAAGCACACAATGCTGTGTAGCACTTCATGTATTTGGAAAACTTGGAGACGTTTCAGGGGAAATATTGGCTGAGGCACAATAAAAGATGATAAACTATCTACCTGGGTATGGCTATCACTATCAAAAAAAAAGACATTTAATGTGGGTTTGTGGGTTCAAGGTGACTCCTCCCCACAGATTCACTTTTACAAAATATAGCCATGTACTGTGTCCATCTCTTTTCCTCTGAAACCCTTACCAGCCCATCTCTAGGCATTCAAAGACCTGCAGAGGAAAGAATAAACAGATCCAAGACAGTGAATAACTGATCCCTCTTCTCCATTCGACACCAATCGTAGTAATGAGACCTTCCTTGGAAAATAAACAAGCTACATAATTAGTCTGCTATCCGGAGTCTCTTATATTCCTCATTTCAAGCAACATCAATCACCCGCATCCCACGTTATTTCCACTCAAGCACGGCATCCTTCTTACTGCTATCACAGAGCATTAGTTCTGTGAGAAATGCCAAATCACATAAGCAAAGTGGAACAGAATATTGTTTACAACACTGTATGGAATCCCATAATGTTTTATATTTTCTGCCTAAATTATATATATATAGATATACATGTTTCCACTTCACATTTGAGCCTTGGCAGGCTCAGAATGATGCTTACTAGCTCAGTTAAGGCATCAGTTCACACTCTCACAAAATGCTCATGTAACTCCCTAGTGAACTAGTCAGATGCTGGAAAATAGCTTCCAGATCACAACAGCAAAAGCCAAGGAACACAGCACCCTTTATAAAAGCTGACTATTAAAGGATATAAGAGCAGAAAGGGAAGGAAAGGAAAGATGTAATCTAGAACTTTAGGGGACTGCACACCATTTATCTATCACGGTCTCCTGGCCGGCTTGCTGGCTGATGACAAGAGCTACAGATGGAAAAGGTGGGAGGGAGTTAAATGGAAAGCTGTCCAGCTTTTCAGACTGTCAACAGCTCTTCTCTGTTATTTTTTGTGAAGTTTTTTTTTTCAATTCCCCTGGGGAGAATTGTTCATAGCTTTAATTACTCTCAATTACTAGGAAAGAACATTGAAACAGAAAACAAAGACACAGCAGTTCTTCTCTGCTCCTGAATTTTGTAAGGATCATGTCACCGACTCCCACCAGCTTCGCAGGGACCCTTGGAGAATAATTGCAACAGGTCAGCACAAGAACAGCTTCTTTTGGCTGTCTGAAGCTCAATTATGAGCCAGAGGGACTCATCTTTTACCAAGTTCCACACAGTTCCAAACTGATACCTGTTACTCTGAGCTTGACCAGTCATGTTTTGTCTAGTGATCTTTTCTCCCAGGTTGAAACTTAACAATTCCCTCAGAACAGCCTGTACAACTGGAAAAATATCACTAGAGTTAGATTTAAAATATGACATTGTTTTTCTTCCCTACCCTTTCCCTTCCTATCTTCAAAAGCCTGTTCTGGGCAAAGCAAACTGAAAAGAGTAACAAAGTTTGACAGAGAACTGAAGCCTAAATAACATCTCACCAAGGCATAAAGTCTCCTGAGCCTTTTGTAATAAATAAATGGCATACTGTAAAACACAAATGAGCATCACTGTGCCTGTGATTTCATTGTCCCAATGGTGAACCTGTGCCTGGCACAGGGCCAGCCATGTAATTCAATACTGAGACAGAGCACTCAAATGGATCTCGGAAGGAGGATCAATTTTAATGTAATCCCATCTTCTAATCAAAAGAGACTGAGGGATTAACATTCACTAGGAAATGTCTGCTCAAAGTTGTCATAGCTCATTGATAAAAATAGCTTTGTTTTAATTAAGATACAAAATGCCAATTCCAGGTCTAATTTTAGCTGCAAATAATCAGTTATTGATGATGTGCCTGGCTGAATTGTTTTAACCTCTTTAGAATATTGATTTTTTTAACTAGATCAGTCAGTGTGGATTGTTTTTTCATACTGCCAGGAGACCACATTCTTATACTATCTTCATCCTCCCAGCATGAGTTGCCCACAGTTTCCTGTTTTCCCAAAATTCATTGTTGGCTCCATGCTAAACCTGACTCATGACTCTCCATCCACCCCTGTCTATCCACCTGCAAGGCTGTGTCCCATTTTGTCTAGCCTATGACATGCTGAAAGCAGCAAGTTGATCTGCACGCCTCAAAAGGCCAGATGACGTCTCAAAAACTCAAGTAAGATGTGCCAAAAATAGTTATCTGCTGCATTATCTCATCAGAGAGAGCAGAAAACACCACGCCTGGTCTAGGCTGGGTGAGTTTTCCAAAATAAGCAGCACTGACTTGCTTGTATCAGCAATAATGTGACCAGGGCAGTGACCGTCCCCCTGTGGTGAGGCCACACCTTGAATCCTGCATTCAGTTTCAGACCCCTCTTGACAAGAAGGACATTGAGGGGCTGGAGCATGTCCAGAGAAAGAAATGGAGCTGGGGAAGGGTCTGGAGCACAAGTCTGGTGAGGAGCAGCTGAGGGAGCTGGGGGCGTTTAGTTTGGGAAAGGAGACTCAGGAGTCTTATCATTCAGGACCTTATCACTTTTTACACCTACCTGAAAGGAGGGTGTAGCCAGGTGGGGGTTGCTTTCTTTTCCCAAGCAACAAGTGATAGGATGAGAGGAAATGATCCCAGGTTGTGCCAGGGGAAGATTAGATGGGATGTTAGAAAAAATGTCTTCATGGAAAGGGTGGTCAGGCATTGGAACAGGCTGGCCAGAGAAGTGGTAGAGTCACCATCCCTGGAGGTGTTCAACAGCTGTATGGATGTGGCACTTGGAGACATGGTTCAGTGGTGGACTTGGCAGTGCTGGGATAGTGGTTGGACACAATGATCTTGGAGGTCTTTTCCATCTGGAATGATTCTGAGACTTTGTGACTCTAAGACTACATTCAATGACAAAGCATAAGATTTACATCTTCTGAGCCCTGTGCCACCCCTCTGACCCCTGCATCAATTTTCAATACTGCCATCTGTAAACACCAGTCCTGTAAATCCTTTGGGCTGTACTCATCTTTCAGAAACACCAATCACACAAACAGCTATTTTCAGTGGAACGTGGGGAACTGACACTTGCTTTTGTGACCCATGAGAAGCTTCACCCATCAGCAGGGCAGTGCCTGCAGAAGATGTCCACACAGATGGTACTTCCTGCTCCATCTCAGAAAGCAACACTAGGCCAAGGCTCATCTTCGCAGGGCTGACAAACCCTCTCTGACCCAGTGCTCCAACACACAGGCAGCAGTTGGGCTGAGCAGTATTACACGGAGAGGCAGGGGATTTTTCTGCCATGGAGTGCACAAAATCGTTTCTCCAGTTTCCCTCGTTCTGGGTTTTCCTTACTGAAACAAAGCTGCACAGTTTTGCTGCAAATCAGACACAACAAACTCTGGCCTCTGCACGATCTTGGTGGTGAATGAGAAACCTCTGGCATAATTTCACCAAATCTTTGGCACAAACCCAGGTTCGGAATTGAATTTTGCATCCGGAGGCTCTGTAACAGGCCACATATGCAGACAGTTTTATAGACTCATAGAAATCACAGAATGGCTTGAGTTGAAAGGGACTGTTAGGATCATCCAGTTTCTACTCCCCTGCCATGGGCAGGGACACCTTCCACTATCCCAGGTTGCTCAGAGCTGCATCCAACCCGGCCCTGAACACTTACAGGGATGGGGCATCCACAGCTTCTCTGAGAAACTTGTGCCAGTGACTCACCACCCTCACAGTGAAGAATTTCTTCCTAACATCTAATCTCTCCTCTTTTGGTTTAAAACTGTTACTCCTAGTAACAGATAGTCCTGTCACTATCTGCTCATGTTCCATCATATTGATCTTAAACACTGAAGCTTGAATGTGTTTTCTGATTTCACTCAAATCACAGCACATTCTTTTTCCTAATGTTGGTGTTCGAGGAGCTATACACAAGCAGCCAGATGAAGAAGCAGCAACTAAATGCTACATGGCATCTCACAGCCTGACCAATCCTCTGCTGATCTCCCACTTCCTTCATTCAGACAGAATGGTTTCAAGGCATGATTTAACTTGAAAGCTCAGGCTTTACCTCTTTGACGAGCACTCTGTTGCCTCCATCTTACTGCTGCAGAGCTGTCAGTCCTAACTCACCCTAGATCTTTTCCCAGGCCTGTGGATAGCTCTTTGTTCCTACCTTGCCAGTACAAAGTACAGGGCCTCTTCCCCTCCCACCTACTCATTTGCAGTCAGCTGGTGCAACTGTGACTCATCCCATTCTAGTACAGACTTCTGAAACCTGTTCAAGGCATTTAATAGCTCATCTCACAGTAGCTGTAGCCTGCATAATTAGTTGTGACCATTTAGAGAGGAACAATTTTAAATATTGCCATTTCCTCTCACTCCTTTCCCTGGCTTAGAAGAGGATGGGGTCCTCCCAGAAGACAGCTGGCAGCAGAGATAAGAACATGCCTGGCAAAACTGGTCCCCACCTCGGTACAGAATCAATCACAGAATGGTCAGGTTGGAAGGGAGCACAGTGGGGTCATCTGGTCAAACCTCTCTGCTCCAGCAGGGCCATCCCAGAGCACAGGCACAGGATTGTGTCTGGACAGTTCTGGAATGTCTCCAGTGAGGGAGACTCCACACCTTCTCTGGGCAATCTGTTCAGTCCTCGGTCACTGCACAGTAAAGTTGTTCTTCCTCATGTTCAGGAACCTCCTGGGCATCAGTTCCTGCCCATTTCTCTTGTCCCATTGCTGGGCACCAGGAGCAGAGCCTGGTCCATGTTCTGAGCCCTCCCTGCAGCCAGGGACAGACAGGGATGAGGTCCTTTCTCAGTTGTCTCTTCTCAAGGCTGAACAGCCCCAGCTCCCTCAGCCTTTCCTCACAAGTGTTGCTCCAGTCCCTTCATTATCTCCACTGGCCCCACTCCAGGAGCTCCATGTCTCTCCTGTCCTGAGGAGCCCAGAACTGGACATAGCACTCTGGATGCCCCTCACCAGGGCTGACTAGAGGGGCAGGATCCTCTCCCTTGACCTGCTGGCAATCAATGCCCTTCCTAATGCACCCCAGGATCCCATTGGCCTTCTTGGCCACAAGGGCACCGCTGGCTCCAGGGAGTCTGGATGGTTAGAATTCTACAGGAGAAGAAAGAGGGATGGGAAAAGAGCTGCCTTCCTAAGGAACGATGATGAGATTTTTGAGAAACACAGATTGGTTATAGGTTGGAAGGTAAGGGAATGAAGATATGGAGAGGCAAGGCAGCGAATGAAAAGAACATGGACAATCCAGGTTCTTTTTCCAGAAAATACAGCAATCTCAAGCACACCTAAAAATGAAAGGGCTACAGATTTCAGCAAAGATAAGATGTTTATTTCTGCATCACTTCAGACTTGTTCAGCACTCAGAGCTGAACACACTTACAGAGACAGACACATCAACCAACAGAGGGAAGGAGCTGAGCCTCTTATAACACAAAGAAGCACAAGGATAGATCCACCTCAAGAACATGCTTCCCAAACTGAACAAAAGGGGAGAAGGAGATTTAATTTTGAAAGGGAAGAACTGTCCTCCAAAACCAGGGACAGGTCACCACAGCTTTCTGTTCTTGGTTAATGGGAAGAAGGGCAAAAGAAAAGGCAAATCCCTGGGAGCAGTACCTGTCAGTCAGCACGGTGGTTTGCTGGGACTGACACCGAGTTGCAATAGAAATGTGGCAGGTTCCCATGCAGGGACAGCAGAGACAAGGACAGAGGAGACGAGTGCAAGACAGCAGGAGGCAATGGTCAGCACATGTCCAGGAAACTGGAGATGGGCAGGACAAACCTGCTGAAGCACCACTGAGGTCAGGACGTGTTCCAGTCAGGAATTACGCCTGGGCACATTAACACAACAACGGCACAACACATTTTCAGGGAGTGGCTATGAAACAATTTCCCTTGTTTCTGCAGAAATCTGTTTATGGGATCTGGGGATAAGAACTGGCCCAAGCAGTATGAGAAGTTCATTATATTGAGAGGTATTTTACACAACTCTGCCTCCATTTCACATGTGACCTAGGGGAGGCCGTGGAAGATGCTGGAAAAGAGGGGAAAGAGGGAGGACAAGCTGTGAAGAGGTGTTTCTAAGCTGAAAGGAAAAAAGAAAGGAAAATGCCCATTGGAACTTTGCTACCTTTAGCCTTCCCATTCTAAACCTGGCATCGTGAACACTGCGGCTTTTAACAATTACCTTTTACAATCACAGCTACACAGTGATGGAAAATATTAAATCCTATTATGGCACAGTGGGGGTTTTTCTTGAGAGGGACACTGAATGTTTTAAACCTACTGTGCCAATGCAGATGGGTCTCCTTTGAGCCCTGAAGAAGAGATTGCTAATAATTGATTTATTATAGGACAGTTTCGCCATGCAGACAGAAGAGAAAAAAATGTTTCCAGTTTTGTTTTCCATTGTCACAAGTATCTTATTTTTCTGTGCATATACTGAGCCCTGGCATTCTGCAGTACCTTTGTATTTCCTCCCCTCCGTTTTTCACAGAGTTCAACAGTCTTATTTCTTACATATTTAATAAATGGAACTTTAATTTTTACCAAAAAAAACCCCAAAGCCTAAAAAAATCCTAAGGAAGTTAATTAACAGGTTGGGTTGAGTATTTCTTTTTTTTTTCTCCTAATCTTGCATAACACAGTATGCAGCACCAAACCCAGGCTTTCTGAATGCTTTTAGTGAGGAAGGCACTGTGACATTTAAAAAGCAAAGCAGAATACAGATCGTGTTCTATGTACTAAAGCCTAGTGTTACGTGCACTATGACCTAAGAATTTCAGTACTTATAGAAACAAGCATTAAAAAAAAAAAACAAAAAACAAAAAAAACCTAGAAACATCTCTACATATGGATAGGGGCTCATAACCCCAGAAATAGATGCTGGAGTTCACCCTTTCACTTCAGAATACTGGAGACAAATACCACATTGCAGTACCAATGATAGAGGTTTCAATGAAAAGATGAAAATCATCCTGAAATTACAAATTAGACAAACTGCATCTATGGGACAAGCTGGCAAGATACAGACTGGATGGGTGGGCTGCAAGATGGGAAGGAAATCAGCTAAAAGGCTGCACTCAGAGAGTGGTGATCAGAGTGTGTCCAGCTCTGGTCCCCACAGCTCAAGACAGACTCAGAAAGACTGGAGAGGCTCCAAAGGAGTGCCAGGACCTGACCTCTGAGGAATGACAGGAGGAGATCTCTCCCCTGGAGAAGAGAAGCCTGAGGGGGAATCTCATCACATTATTCCAGTAACTATTCCTGGGTAACTACAAAGAGGACAGATCGTCTCTACCTGAGGAACCACACAGAGAAGGAAAGGGGAAATGGTTACAATTTCCACCAGAAAAGGTTTCATCCCCGTAGAAGAGAAAGTTTTTACAGTGAGAATAATCATTCCCTGGAACAGCCTCTGCATGGTCATGGCAGGGTCCCCATCTCTGGTTGTTTTTCAGATGTGACTGGGCAGGTTGCTACATGATGCCCTCTCAGCTCCCCTTCCCACAAAAGGCTGGGCTGAATGACCTTTGGACATCTCTTCCAATCTGGGCTATTCTATGATAATGAAAGGTTATAAAATGTGTTTCCCAGCAGGTACATTTTGTTATAATTTCCCTCAGATATCGCTTGATGCAAAAATGGATCAGGTGGGAATCTTTCCATTTTCTCAGCCTCTGTGACCTCAGCCTCTGTTTAAAACCTGATTTCAAAGTCATCCTCTCATCCTTTAACCACAAATGGAGCACTTTTCACTCTCTTCTCCATTTTGGGGGGGTTTGTTTAGGTTTAGTTTGATTTGGTTTAGTTTTTTGCAAGCTACATGGTTTAAAAGTGTTTTTGTTTTTTTTTTTTTTAAATGTACATTCAAAGTAATGCCTTTGACTTTCACAGAATGCTTTCGCCTATATTTAGGAAAATAAAAGAGAGAAATGTAAATTGTTTCACCCTCTGTTATTCCAGGTACTCAGCAGTTAGTTCTGCAGAGCACAACTGCACCCAGTTTGCCACCTTGTTGATATCAAAACCAGGAGTGAAAAACTTTCCCATCCAATGGGAAGTTTTTCCATTAACTTCTCAAAAGCTGAGAACATGAGTACCTCACCCTTCAGCTAAGCATTTCCTTAATTCTAAGCTGAAATAACATATTCATTTTACTCAAATCCAAAGCATAGAAACCAGTATGAATTCTGGTCACCTGCTTCTGCAGCCTCCTGTTTGTGATATGGACCCTTGGGACACAATGGCCAAATCAAAATGCAGCACTTTAGGAGAGGCCATGCTTCTGGTGAGACATTGCAATGTTTTGGAGAACACACCCATGGGACCTCTAGCAAGAAATTTTCAGGCTGTGAGTGGGTGGGTGTTTTTATTCAGACTCCAAATGAAAGCCCTATATTTCCCACAAAACTTTTTGACAGAAATAAAAATATTTTGATGGATCAGAAACACAACATCTCAGTGAATCAACACTTTTTAAAAAAAATTTCCTTTTAATATAAATGGCTTCTTTTTCTAAAACAATTGTATTTTGATAGTTTAAAAAAATGTTTCAAAACAAAACAAACCCTGGTCTTTCCAACTGGATCCTTAATTTCCAGATTTTTCCCTAAACAATTTCTAAATCAATACTTCCCACAGGTTCATGTTAATTAAAGTGAAAACATTTCAAATTGCCAAATATTTCACTGTAGGGAAAACAAAAAAGCATGATTAATTTTTCTATTCACAAATAATATCCCAGTTCTTATACACCAAATATTCTATTTATTCACAGCAGATTTTATTTCCTAAGGTACCCATACACATAGAAAGGTTTTCTGAAGGCTTTCTTTCCTCTCAAGTAGTCAGAATTTATTTTTAAGCCAGCAAGGGCTATGAATCATTTAAGTTAATTCTTTCCATTGTACATTACTTTGTATTCATCAACAGCGAATTTAATCTTCTTTCAGACAGCTTTGTTAAGGTGCCACAAGTCTCACCTAAGCATAATAATTCTGCATTTCCTACCATCTTTATTACTTTGTTGATCATTAAATCAATGATCTGAAAAAAAAGGATGTATTCAACACTGATTTGAGGCTTACAGTAGATGTGCTGAGACTTGACAAAGACTCATAAACAAAACAAGATAAATATTGCCCTTAAAATTAAAAGGGAGGAGTTTGTCTTCTGCCTCAGCAGTTCCCGTGCTGCAGACTGGAGCAGAGAAATGTTTAAACGAATAGTTCAGGTTCCTGGTGATAACCCAGCCTCTTGACCTGCAGATCCTGAGCAACCTGGTCTAGTGGAGGGTGTTGGGGGGTTAGAATGAGATAATCTTTACAGTCCCTTCCAACTCAAACCATTCTAGGATCCTGTGGTCGATCCTACCAGAACAACCACAGAAACCAAGTGAACTGCAGTCACTGGGCAGTGCATGGCACTGTGGTGGAGAGAGAAGAAAAACCATTCAAGTTGTCTTCTTAACATATCATCAGCAATGGCTAAGAGGAGACAGGAGTGAAAATTTCTGGAACAAGTTTCCAGAACACATCATCCTCTACAGAGAGGAACAACTGATGATCAGCAGCACCAGTCATGCAGCAGGACTGTCTAATCACAGGCTGGAGAAAGGTCACAAATGTCACTGACAGCTACAGCCACCCATGTCAGCATCTGCAGCAGCAAAGCATCTCAGTACCCCTCTGCCCCACCAGCCACAGTCAGTGAGGGCACCACAGGCTGGGCTGGCACAGCACATTCCCAGCTGGAGAGCGGCTGCCGTGAGAGATGCTGGTGTGTGGCACTCAGGAGCTGGAGACAGAGGCACAGTGACCATGTCTTACAGACCTCATCCAGGGTCACAGGCCTGTGTGTGGAGTGGAGGAAGACAGCCATGGGCCAGAGGCTTAGTTTACTCCCTGGATTCTTCATTTTTTTTCCTCAATTCTACGCAATTCAGGCTCTAGGTGTTCACCTGGCATCGCACTGCTGCTCTCCTTGACTTCAAAAAGAATCAGAAAGACTTGCAGTGCGTGAGGCAGGAATAAATCCACAACCACATTGGAAGTTCAGGCTCTACAGTAACTAAAGGAAAATTCTGGCAGAGTCCTCATAGAGACAGTGATGGCTAAACCTCATGGAAGCACAGAACCATAGAATGTCCTGAGTTGAAAGAGACCCACAAGGATAATCGAGTCCAACTGCTGGCCCTGTACAGGACATTCCAAGAATTCCACCATTTGACCGAGAGCACTGTCCAAACACTTCTTGAACTCTGTCAGGCTTGGTGCTGTGACCACTTCCCTGGGGAGCCTGTTCCAGTGCCCCACCACCCTCTGGGTGAAAAACTCTTTTCCTAAAATCCAAACTAAACCTCCCCTGACAGCTTCATGGTGTTCTCTTGAGCCTTATTGCTGATCACCAGAGAGAAGAGATCAGTGGTTGTCCCTCATCTTCCCCTCATGAGGAAGGTGTGGACTGCAGTGAGGTCTCCCCTCAGCTTCCTCTTCAGCCTGAACAAGCCAAGTGATCTCAGCCACTCCTTGAGTGGCTTCCCCTCCAGGCCCTTCATCATCTTCATGGCCTTCCTTTGGACACTTTCCAATAGCTCTATATCCTTACATCCTCAGCCTCACTTATTGCCACTCTAAGAGCAGTTGTAGGAATTAGACCTTCAGGTGCAATTCTTATCACAAGGCTGTTGATTTACTAAGTACCAGACACACTTTGTCCTTTTGGAAATCAGCTTCCAACTCCTCTTCTTTCCCCACACAGAATAAGCTATTGAGGTACAATAAGAACTGAGGGTGAATAATGGAAATTTCCTCCACTAAATGTGTTTTGTTTTAGTTTTTCTCTCTTAATGTGCAGCCATAACCTCTGCAAATACCAGAAGCGTGTCTATTTCTTTAAGAGGATCTGTGTGTTCCCATAAATGCACCCACACAGAGCACTAAATTACTCTTCCAAACAAAGGGTACTGCATCTCTGAACCACTGCAGAGGTGTGCATGAGCTGTCTCTGAACCAGCTCTCACAGGGGAAAGGAGCAGATGTTGCTCTGCTGGGGCTAAAGCACCTTTCCCAAACAGCTGTGCATCCCAGTGATGTCCTGCTGCAGCTGGGCACCAGGCTAAGCAAGCTATAGTGCCTCTTATCCAAGCTGGCTCATGGATCTCTGCATCTTTCAAGTTCAAATGCTGTTTCTGAACAGGCTATATTTTTGCCAAATATGCTATTTATTCCCTGGTTATATCTTAGAACCAAAGTCCTTTAGTATTCATAACGTGAAGCAATGATAGAAGATCGCTTCACCATTTTTTCCCTGTGCTAGTCCAGCAACCAGCCAGGAGTCCAGAGTGGGACATCACACAGAGGAACGTGATGGCAGATCACAGGAAAGGTGGTCTTGCCATGCAAAATGCCAGAACAGACTGGAAACCTGAATGGCAAAAGCAGGACTCTGTGTGATCCCTTCTGCAAAGAAAAGATCACTATGCCATAAAGACAAGTGTGAAGAGTGTCTGGAAAAGAGGGATAAGGCTCGGCATGTCTGTCTCTTGTTCCATATTTTGACAATAAATAAGTTTACACTCGGTAAAAGGACAGACATCTACAGTGTAAATGGCTGTTCCTCAATTATTTGTCCAGGCTCCTGTTCAGACAGTGAAGACAAAGCTTGGGCATGATTTTTCTGTCCTGTAGCATGAATTTTAAAAGAGTTATCTGGGTAGTGCCTTCGAAATATCTATTTCTCTGCCCTGTCCACAAAAAGAAAGCTTATGGCTACTTTGCATGAAGCTAACTGTACTAAAGTAAAGCAAAATAAATTCCATTCATGATCAGGATCTCAGATAAAATGCAGTCCTAGGCCTGCACATTATCATAGAAGAATTATCAATGTCATTTCAGCATGGGGATCCTTGTGCAAAAAGGTGAGGGGGGATGAGCAATCTTCTTTGCAGTTCAAACTGCTCCAAGATTATGAGTGGTCCCCAAAATTGAGGAGGATGGGGAGGCGCGTAGCATTTATCCTCTGATGGTCTGGCTGCACAAACTAAAGTCTCACAGGATGAGCTAGAGCCAATATCCCTCCAACTTTGTACCTGTGCATTGGGTGAGACTATTTCAGAGGAAATAGTCTCACCCAATGCAAGCCTGAATTCCACAGTGGGAGCAAATGGAGGTGCATCACCTCCAGACAGTTTAACTCCAAAGGTGGGATGAAGGCAGCAAAGAGGACTTCTGATAAGAACATTATCCCCATCACAAATGCACCATGGTTGAATAACCATCTTTGATTATGAGATGTGTTGGAATGGACAGTATTTATAACCAAGACACTCTTCAGCACTCACACAGTGTAGCTGGTGGCATATACAGATTTTAGATCATGTATCTCTCTTAGGACTAAGAAATACTGTTCTTTCCAGACAGAAGAGGCTACAGGGATTCTGTTGCCAACCATAACATATAAAAGAACCTACAAAATTACAGTCACACACTAAGGCATATGTCTCACATTTAACTTAATGTTTATCTTGTCAGAAAATTCAGCTAGACCATGCCAACATTTTGTTTCATTCATGCTGTCTTCAAAATCATCTGTTGTTGAGGAAGGAAAAGGAAGGGGAGAGAAAAGAAAATGCAACAGAATAATCCAAATATATATAAAAAAAGGAACAAAGTTCAAAATAATCTCACAAATAAGGCTCAAACATGAAAGCATCGTGCAAAGGACTCCATAGTAACAGCATTCACCTTTACTTTACTTGGATTGAAGTTGCCATCCTCAATTTCATCTGGAAAACAAACAATGATTCTAAAATTCTAAGTTCTAAAAGGTGTCCTTTGCACGTCTACAACAGGAAGTGGACCCTTTGATTTCTGATAAATCTTATTCTGATGAAAGGTTTTGTGGTTTTTGGTGCTGAGGAAGTCAGCTTCACACACTACAGACCTGGAATCAGCCGCTCCTGAAGAACACACTCTTAACATAAATCAAATGGAACAAAAAAAATAAAGCAAAAGAGTGAAATGGCATCTACATATTTCAAAATTATCTAAAACATCTTTATTTCCCTCCTATTAGGAAAAAAATATTTCCTTACTTAAAATACAGCTTACACAACTAAATAATTCATCACAATGAATTATTTAGAGATATGTGGACTTAATATGTTTACAAGTCCCAAGCTGTTTGACAAAAGAGGAAACATTTATATAATTGGCCCTTAAACTCTTTTTAAAATGATCCTGTGATGCGAGGCTTCTGATTATCAGTGGCACTGGTCCTGAAAGCAATGCTTTTATAAACAGAGCATTTGGTGGGAAGATGGGAGCAGTGGGAAATGACTAAGTGAGGTGATCTTTTCTTAGTAATTGGTGATCATTGCTTCTGAACAAGATGATTCTTCCAAACGCCACCCTGTAAGCCTTGAGTTATCTAGGGTATGGTAAAAGGTCTCCAAACCAGACATAATTAAATCAGTGACCTGAGGCATTATCTCCCAGAACAGTCATCTACCATGTACAGACACAGGGCAAGCTAGACCCACTTCACTGTGAACGTCAGCACTTTCCCCCTGGCAATGCATATTCCACAAGTCTCCAGAGGAAGCCACTTATGCTGAGGAATAAACCTGCCCTTGACAGCCCAAGAAGGTTTTTGATAAGTTTATTTTCACCTCTGTCATGCTCTACACACCACTCTCCTCTCAGAGTCTCTGGCAGTTTCCCCTGGATATCTCCATGGGCAGAAGTCCTCATGGAAATGCTCTTTGCACGTGCTGCCAGACCTCCCATCTCTCTCTCAAAACTCTCTCTGAAAGCTCCTGATGACCCTGGTCCTGACAATTCAGAAAATTTTAGAGGCCACTCACTTTCTGCTATAGATGGGTAAAAAGCTGGACTAGATAAAACCCTAAGAAGGCTGGTCTGATCCCACGGGTGACCCTGATTTTAGCAGGTGATTGGAATAGTTGTTCCTTCCAACCAGAATTATCCTATGAGACGTCTGTGAACAAAAATAGCTTTTTGCTATCCACTTCTTCAGAGAGTAAGTACAACAGCAGTCCCACAAAGAACCTAAGACTGGCTTTCTTAAGACAGGCAAGGAAGCTCATCATTCCTGGTGCTCCCTTTATTAAGGTAACCTCAACTTGGAGAAGTGCATGCAAGAAACACCTGTCCCAAAAGAAATAACCTCTGTGCTTTGCCTGCTCTGTCTCCAGCTGAGCCCTCAAACTCCAAAGAGTCCCAGAGGAGACGCAAAGGAGATTGATGTCCTTGGATCTCCTGGTTGTAAAATAGCCAAAAAAAACCCCAAAAAACAAAAAATGAAAAACCAAAACAAACAACCCAAACCAAACAAACAACCAAAAACCCAAAAAAATTAACATTCTTTAGGGCCATAGAAAAGTAATGGGACTGTTCTTGCCAGCCTCAGAAACAAATGCAAACAAAACCAACCAAACAAAAAAATAAAATAAATTTTTAAAAAGCCCTCAAAGAAAAAAGCATCTCAGGTGCACTGAGGAAAGGGCTTACCTCTAAGTTGGATCTTAAAAAAACAGTGCTGTTAGCTGACATTTCTTCATGCAATATCCTGACACGTTCTGCTCATTCTGCTCTGAGGGAAGCGCCTGTGCTTGTACAGGAAGCTGCACCTGACTTTGGGAGGGGAAGGAAGGCAGGAGTGATGCTGCAGCCCCCGTATTCCTCCTGCCTGCAGGTGTGGTGACTAAAGCAGCTACAGCCATATCCTCACCCTCTCCTATCCCAGTCACAGCTCTCTCTGTATTCAAACAAGGGAAGGAGTCACACTACAGCTGGCTTTTATTACACAGAATGCAGGAATTTCAAATTAGAGCATTCAGGCCTTGCTTCTTATCTTCACTCTCTCAGCACTTTGTGTTTGTATCCTTTATCTGGAGACAATGTCTCCTCACTTGTGCCCAACACAGTCAATTAACTCCCTCTTTTCACTGAGCACTTTTCCTCATCTAGGCAGTGCTGGGTTAGAGGTTGGGCTTGATGATCTTAAAGGTCTTTTCCAACTTAAATTGTTCTATGATTCTATGATTCATCTCCAAGGCGTTCCTCACCTTTGATCTACCATCTGACAGTGCAGCAGATATCCATGTTGCACTGCTGATTCTGCTATTGGATGTGTCCTAATTTCATCTAACTAACCTATTTCAGGGTACCCTATCCCCACTACATCTGGGCCACTTTCAGCTTATTGTCATGGAGATTTTGAAGCTCACAGCAGAAAAACATGTACATGCTAAACTGAATTTCACCCTCATAGAGCCCAAGTGGAGAGGCTGAGTAAACTCTGGGAGGTTGTAGGAAAAAATCAGATAAATCTCTTTGACCACATTGTGCAGCAATAACTCCAAGGCTCATAATTCAGCAGTGATCTTGACATCTGCTGTTTGTCCCCAAGCAGGAGCAGGGAGCAGGGAGCAGGGAGCAGAGTAGCCATGGTTACATCTCGGTCGCTGCTGCCGGTCACTCCCATGTCGTTGGGTGATTCCATGATCACAAAGTCCCACCCTGGGACAAACTGGCTTAACAGTCATCTGATGCAGCCTGTTTCACCCTGTATAGTCTGTTTATGACTCTGGATAATGATTAACTATCCAAGGATATTAATCAACTTGCTCTGAGGGGCCTTGCACACCTAAGGTAGCGTTAGGCAGTCACACGCACAAATCACCACAGAGCACTGCTGATCCAGCAGCTGCCAAAAACAAAGGGAAGCCATTCCCCCCACTGCCAGAGCCCGAAGTGTGTTCAGCATGTGCTGCTGTAGGCAAAGAGGGTTATGCTGGTGTGTATTTTTAGTTCAACTAGCAGCGACTATTTCTGCACTCCGATGTCTGATGCTGAGCTATCCCACCTTCTGTTTCTCCATCAGGGTATTATTATTAGCTGCACCAAACCCATGAGCTGCTCAGCACGGCGAGTTTAATAAAGCACTAATGTCACCCACTACCAACGCAAGGCACCTAAAGAAAACAAGGCCTAATTTACAGTGCTACTAAAAATTAGCAAGAGTCTGCTGATCATTCCTCACTAGTTTTTTCACTGTTTTTTTTCTTCTTTTTTTCCCAACAATCTTTCTTCCCTCTTCAGACAAAAGAATTGATGCAATCCAAAAGAATTGAAGCAATCCAAATGAATTGATGCAATCCAAAATCTATTCCTCCCTTCCCCACCATAAAAGAAAGAACACATCTAAGGGCTTTTCACGTAACCTTCTGGAATTCTTATTCATCTCCACTTCATCCATTCATCCATATGGACTTCTTTCAAAAAAGAGTAGCCTTGCTGACATAATGTCTCTGCCTTGTCCCTCTTCTGCCTCTCAATGCCCCTGACTCTGCTGCTTGGTTCCCCAAGCAAAGACAAGGAATGTTCAGGTGGTTGTGACATCCCAGGCTAAAACAGCAGCTTGACTTTGATCCATCCATGGCAGCCAACAAAAGCTTTTCGACCGAGAGGGTTCAGGCTTCCACGCCTTTCTCAAACAACAATCTCTTCACAGCCTTGTGCATTATCTTTCCTTCTGAAAAGACTTTTGTGCACGGGGATGACTCCTGCTGTTCCTGAGGTCAGTGGCAAACATCCCACAGCCTCCAGCAGTGCAAGGGCTGGGTGGCTGCAGAGCAAAGCACTCTAGAACGTCACACAATGAGACTTTATTTCTTCTAACATCTACCCTGGCAAACTGCACCCTCACACAGCTCAGCCTAAACACAGCTGCAAAGGGAGAGGGAAACAGAGAGAAAACAGTGAGGCACGAACAGAAAAGAGAAGTCTTCAGCTGAGATTTTAAACCAAGACAGGCAGGAAAAGAAAATAGTGCTGTGCTACTGCAGGCTGTAGAACAGGTTTATGCAGGGCAGTGTACTCTGTAAGCTCCTGTAAGAAGAGTCACTTGCAGCAGCAGACACTGCTCAGCTCTAATGAAGTCCATCTGCCCTGTCCCACAGAGATCCTCATGTCCTATGACGTGGGATAGTTGGGCCCTAATAGCACAGAAGAGCTGTGCAGATGTGAGCCAGTACCTGCAGCACTCAGGTGCTCAATCACACAGAGGGGGAGCAGTTGCTACAGGTGCTGGCAGACTGCCAGCTCAAAACCTGTAGCCCAGAGTCCTCTGCAGAAACCAAAATACCAGTAAGAACCCAAATTTTTCTAGAGCACACAAATCCAGAAAAGTGGCATACAAAGGGATGCAATCTTCCAAAAGTGGGTGTTGCCCCATGCTACCCCATCACCTCTGAAACAAATGGGTCACTTTTCATGCAAATAAAATCATCGGTTTCATGCAGACACCTCAAAGCTGACACTTACAAGCCAAGGGCCTATTTAGCAAGAATATGAGGTTACATCATCTATAGGCATCATCTCCCTGCAATGAGGTCAAGTCAAAGCCACTGAGAGGAACAAGAGGCTATGAGCGGAAAGGAGGAAATAATTTAACAGAGATGGAAGTTTTCTTACTGAAACACCTCTCTTGTCTAGGATTTAGTGGATGGAAATGCTGGTCCTTTTGCTCTGTTCTTTAAGAAACCATTCTCATACAATAGGATTGCTTTTCCTACTGCCACAATGGTTTTGGCAGTACGGGTTGACAAATTGACAGAGATACAGGCAACATTTCACTCAAGACACATCCTCCAAGTAATACCCACATTCTTTAGGGCCATAGAAAGGTAATGGGACTGTGCTTGCCAGCCTCAGAAACAAATGCAATGTTAGCAATGAGAGAAACCAAAATTACACATTAGAAGTCGGTACAGAGTTGGATTCCTTCCCAGTTGTGCAGATCTGCACAGGAATACAACAGAGGAGATTTTTTTGCCCAACTACCCGGACCAAGAAAGAGCCTGGTCCTCCTCAGACTGCTAAATGGTGGCATCATGGTCTTAACAGCATAGGTGGTCCCTACCAAGCCACGTTACAATAAAAAAGTCCCACATGTCATTGTGCTGCATTCTCTGAATCCTCAAAAATCACGCTGTGGCCAGAGTTTGAAGTTTCCATGCAAATGAGACAAACATCAATTTGCTGTCACACCATTGCTGAGCATTTTCAGTACAAGTCTGTTGTTCAATATATGCAGTTTCACCTCTAAATTCCAACAGGGTGCACAAAGTCTTACCCATCCACAACAACACCACANGTATATTTACCAGGAAAAGGTCAAACTACCACTTAGGTTGTCTTATTCCCATGACCTGAAGGATGAGAAAACTCAACAGGTAGGAAGAGCATATCAGGATATTGCATTTACCTAGAGTGCCTCATGTGCAGTAAGAAAAATAAACTTTGTGGGTCCCTCTGTGACCGCTGAAAATGATCTTAGTACTGAAACATACACAGGTCAGAGGTGTGGGGGCTACAGAAACGAAGAATCCACACCGAGGCAAGTCTGGACCCAAGAGAGAAGCAGAAATGCCATGAGATTTCTGGCAGATTTGTAGGAGGACCAGAGAGAGCACCCACCCCCTCAAAGCTATTCTCTTTCAATATGGGACAACACATGGATGTCAGCAGCATCTGAGTGTACGAAAGAAAGAAATTCTTCCTTTTACACTTTGTTTGGATGCTCCATCTGCGGCAGTGGAACAGGGAAGAAATAAAACTGCTGAATAACAGAGTCTTAACATTGCAGGCACTAATAATAGGATTAGAGAGAGAATAAAATCATATCCTCTTGGATTTGGAACATTTGGAGGAAGCCAGCTTCTGACTCACTCTCCCAACAAGTTGAGATGAGGCATGTCACGGTGCTGACCTTCTGAAGGAGGACTCGGATCAGCCCAGCAGCCACAACTGCTCGGGTGGCTTCAGCCCATTCCCTCCTGGAGCAGTGTTAGCTGAGGTGATGCTGCACCACAGGCCTGAGGTTCTTGCAGCATGTCAGGCACTGCCAGCGTGCAAGGGAGGGAACTGGGTACAAAGGAGACCACAAGAAATCCCCACAAAGTGAGACCCCTGCGTTATTTGTGCTCGTGGACACACTTCTGTCAGAGCTGTGCTGGGGGCAAGCACACTCAGACTGTCTCACCACGGGGGGAAGAAGGTTTCAAACCATGAGCAAGGAAGCTGATGGACCCCAGGGATCAGAGAAAAAAAATACCCAAAGCTTACACCACCTGAGCCAATAGACCAGGAAGGAATTATAACCTTCTCAAGTGCTGGTGGGGTATCTGCTCAGGGGACACAAAGGTTCCCATTGCATCATCATGGATGTCACTTAGAGAACCTGCCAAGACCAGTCTGACTCTGCAAGAAGATGAAAATTGGCAAAAAAGGGTTATTTTTGTATCAGTTATGGATTGGGTACATAATTTTAAGGGAACAAAATAGACAGAGATGTGTCCAGTTTCTAATGTAAAGAACTCATTGCCCCCCTCCTCACTGGGAGAACTTTTCCATGGTTAAGTGTCTGTCTCCTTAAACAGTGAATCTAGCCAATCACAATAGAGTGTAAAAGGAAAAAACATAATATCGCAAGAGGGAAAATAACACGGATTATTGAATAGAATAATAGACAGCAGTGTACACATAGGCTCAAAATAAAATGAATAACATTGTTGAAAAAGGCAAGGTACAACATTCTTCAAATCATCTCTTGCTTCAGGTTACTACAGAGCAGGATCTGGAAAAAAACATTTTCCTTATTTAAAAAAAAAAAAAAAGAAACAAAAAAAAACCCCCAATACAACAATAACGACAAAAACCCAAAACCCTGGCTGCAGCATTTCCAAAATTCCTGCCTCAACCTGTTGGCAAATGCTGACTTTAGAACAGCAACTATTGTATAAGTCTTCTTTTGTTCTGAGCTCTGAGAGCCACAGCGGGTGACTAATGAAAATAAGGAGCGAGATTTTAAAAGATGCTTAGTTATATCATGAGATATAAATTTTTTCCCCTTAGAATGATGCTGTGAGCAATAAGTGAGCATTGAGGGAGCAGCTCTTAACAGCCGTGCACAAAACAAAAGAAAGACTGTGTTCCCTTCCGTTACTAAACTGATAAAATATAATAGAAAAAGCCATAAGGCAAAATGAAAGAACCTCTCCTAAGTTTTCCAGGTTAAGCAATGGTAAAAGCTGCAAGAGTGGGGGACACTGAGCATTAAATACTGGATATCTGAGGTGGGGAAGATCCTTGCTGTTTCCACTGATATCAGCCTCAGTGCCCTGACTTTCCATGAACAGCCCTCCAAAGAGGGTTTCTATGGCCAAGCAGTATTCATGAACACATCAATCTTCCCTGCCTTACCCAGAGTCCTTTCTAACAGAAGTTTTCAGCCCTGTAGCAATCAAAAGTCCATGTATGAATTCTGGCTTCTGCATAATCACCTGCCCACCGCTAGCAGCAAAGTGGGACTGTGTAGGAATAGTTGCAGGGTGTTAATGTGTAATACCCAGAGCCCTCTGACCTTCAATCATCTGCTTGTGCTGGTGAGAGGGTCACTGCTCTGCGCCTCACTGAGCTGCCCCTGGATTATGCACTTTACATCTCTGCAACACATGTAAACAGGATTGTGGCTCTGTTACTGGTGTCTCAGTGTCAGACACATGATCAGCTTTGTGCTCCTTTTACAGGCATTTTGACAGGCACTTTTATTCCCTCTCTCTTATTACAAAGGAGTCTTAAGATTTAAATATTCTCTAGATTTGAAGCAAACACCAAATCTCATGCAGAAATACACCATGTAATGTGTCCAGTCTCTTAAGGACTGTAGCCCTACAGTGCTTTAGTTTAATTAATGTAAGTATCCAAAATCATCCTCTTCAGTTAAACTTGGTGTCTGTGAGCACTGTTATTACCATGGATCAAAGAGCCCCTTGTAGAGGAGACCTGTTGTGATGAGGTCAAGTTCCTCAAGAAATTATTTTTCAAATTGAAGCACTGATTCCAAATAGCTGTCCATATTTTCTCTTTCTATCCTTTACCTTATCAATTTCCCTTGGGATGGAACATAATTCCCAGGTAATTTTTACAGCACTTCTGCATAAGAACTGGACATGAGGTCCTGCCTACCTGAATTTCTTGTTCTGTAGCTTGCAGGAGGAGAATGTTTATAAACATAGAGAAAAGGTGGGTGAAATTCTGTCTGTTCTGTACCTATAAACTTAAATTATATTCCAGCTCCTGCTGATTTTAGGAGGATATATGGACATAGCAAAATGCAGCATTGGGACTAAAAACCATGCTGATTTTCAAATAAGGTTGAACATGAGAGACAGGTGCTTCTTAACCTTTAGTACATGTACAAGGATACACACACATACATAAATATATAAATATATATATACACACACAAATATACCAGTACTTCTGTTGGGTCATACCCAGACCATCCCCATGTTATAATTAGGAAGCATTCCCAGCTACACAAACAAGGATGATTTGGGGAGGACAAGAGACACCAGAGAGAAAGAACAGGCTTTTAGAGAAGGAGACAGAGACAGCAGCAGCATCAGATCTCTTTCTCCTTACGGCTGACAATAACAAACAAACAAATAAAAATAGTTCTGTGGAAGTGGAAAGAGCTCTCTGCAGTCATTACATAGCAAACACTCACAGCTTAAACACTTGGCTTAAACTTCTTATCGTCCCCCCTTCGTGCTCCTCAGACATACGCACTCATCCACATCGATTTGCCTGCACAAGGACACTCCACAGCTTTGTATCTCTTCTGTTTATAAAATGACAAGGACTGTCCTCAGGTGCTTTTGGATCAGAACTATTCTTCCTACCTTTTGAAATGTACCCAGTACATGCTTTCTCACAACAGATGAAGAGAGCATCTTTGATTGTATGGCCATCAGACCCACACCATTAAGATAATTTTTTTTTTTTTTTTTGCTTCTTAGGAGATGTAAAGGTTTAAGAGAAGTATTTTTGCAATTCTATACATACACATATTCTCAGGTATGACTGCATTGATACTGTAATAATTTAGTCTGGTTTTAAAGCACTTAAGGTAAATCTGACAGTTGTGGACTACAGTGAGGTTTCTAGTCTCGACTATTCATATACCTCTCTGCTTTACAGCTCTCTGCTGAATATGATGAGAGAGATTTATTTGTAGAGTGGGTAGAGACAGAAGTGCGTTGTCGCATAATTTTTTTTTCTTTAAGGGTTATTAATTACCATGTCAACCTTTGCTCCGCTTCTGCTGCCCACTTTTATTTCAGAAGCGCAGCCGTTCCCCGCTCCGATCACATTGGGCCCCCCCACCATCCCATTATCTAACAACCTTTTAGAACATTATTTATTATTCCTTATGTATCTGGGTGGAGGAGAGAGAGAGGGACAGTATGGCAGAGATGGGGAACACGAGCCGGAAAACATTCTTGCCTGGAATTGTCATCACACTGCTGTTGGAAGGAGCGAGCCGGAAAACTCGCAGCCAACACTCGCACGCAAACACACGCCAGGCACACAGCACATCGATCCCGGGGAGTTTGTGAGCAGCCCCGCAGCTCTTACCTGGGTTGTCTGGGATCCCTCTGCAGTGCAGCTCCCTCAGCTCCCTCTGCCCTATTCCCCCCGGGAGCAGCGGGGCCGGGGCTGTGACCGGGTGCCGGTGCGGGTAGGGGTTGGCAGCAGCTGGCTGCAGCCTCGGCTGCCGGGCTCTGGCTCCTGCCAGGGCTGCTGCTGCTGCTGCTGCTCCTGATGATGCCGAGGAGGAGGAGAGCCGAGTGAGGAGGAGGAGGATGCTGGCGGTGATGCTGTTGCCATGGTTACCCAACTCGGCAGCGGCACCGCTCAGAGCAACAGCTGCCCCAGCACCCAGATCTGCTCGAACCCATGGCTGCCGAGCAGCCCTCGATGTGCAGGCACAGGGATGTCACCCCAGAGCCCCTCTCCGTAGGGAAAGTGGTGGTCGGGAGGATGGAAGTCACTCCTTGGCACGGTTTTGGGGCTCTGGGAAAACAGACGGAGTGATGCATCTGAAACGTTTGCATTCTGCACTTGTCGGCAAAGAGCTCGCTGCCCTGCAAAGGTCAAATACCGGCTTCCAGGAGGGAGAAATTTCCTTTTTTAGGGGGTTCTTGCATTTTTATAAAGAGCTGAACAAAACAGCAAAGCTGAGGAAGGGAATGACTTTCAAAGTTGCTGCTGTGATGCAATTTTAAACTTTTTCTTTTTTAAGCTAAAGGCCAACCCTCTGCCTTTAAATTGGGACTTAAAAGTGAGATTTTATTGTCTTATTGTGTAAAGGTTTTTTTGCGTAGAAAAATCTCCCTAGGAGTGAGTTCCTTGTGTGAGGAAACTGCCTCTAACCACTAAATAGTGAGAAAAAATCCTTCCAGAAAGGAACCCACTTACACAGCACAGGACACTAATTCTTTCATGCATGAAGCAAACAATCTGAACTTTGCCTTTGTCTAATGATCTGAAAATAAGAAAGAAAAAAGACCTCAGGTGAATGGGCTGCCACATGATCAAAATACAGAGTATTAACTGAGAGAGACATGTGAAATCAAGGCATTCAGCTGCCGTTTATCTATCAAAGAGGCATGCTCTCATTTTGCACTGAAACATCACAGGACACAACAAGGTCACAACAATCAAATGTCACTTCCAACCCAAAATGTCAGTGTAAAGCTACGTAATGCTCATAAGCCATGACAGTTCTTTCAGGAGCTGGTACTGTGTGCAGGACATTGTGAAACCCTGTCTAAAAAATACTGAAAAGAAAAGAAAAATCACTGGTGGAAACTTTCTAAAGGGATTTGCTTCCTGCTGCCAGATCTCTGCTTGCAACCTGAATGCTGCAGATGATATGAATCTATGAGCTCGAGACACCAAGAAAATGCCCTGGATGGTATTTCCTATTAGAGTATCAAACCTGGATAAATGGTTATAGAAGATGGGAGCCCACAAGAAAGATGGAGAGGGACTTTTTACAAGAGCAGGCAGTGACAGGACAAGGAGGAATGGCTTCGAACTGAAAGAGAGTGGGTTTGGATTAGGCATTAGGGAAAAGTTTTTTACTGTGAAGGTGGTGAGGCCCTGGAACAGGTTGCCCAGAGAAGCTGTGGATGCACCAGCCCCAGAAGTGTTCAAGGCCAGGCTGAATGGAGCTTGGAGCAACCTGGTTTAGTGGAATGGGTTCTTTTCCCTAGCAGGGAGGCTAGAATGAAATGTTCTTTAAGGCCTCATATAACCCAAGCAATTCTATGATTCCATGACGTGCTGTTGGCAGCATTTCTCAAGATATTCTAGAAGACAGCATCTCTACACCATGTTCATCTGCAGAGTCATAATCTGCTTCATATAAAATCATTTTCTATATATCTCATGACTGTGGGAGCTGGAACTACCTGACTGAGGAGGAAAAAGTGCCAGCCAGCATACACTGTCAGACCTCCTTGGAGTAGCTTCTGATTTCACAGCCTCCATGAGTCTTATAAACCATTATCCCTGAAGATTTTTTAATTAATCTTCTTTTAGGCAACAATTTTGATGTCTGCTCAGAGATTATATGGAATAGTAGACTCAAAGGGACTTTCTAGCACTCTAAAAAGAAATAAGAAATATGTTATCTATTTTAATCTTTAAAAATGTAATGCATGTAAAATTAGACAGGACTCTGAAACCCCTCTCAAGAGCTAAAAAATATTTGCTGCATGTGTGGCCCAGGAGACCCCCTGCTGTAATTTTGAATGCAGGGCAAGAAGATCTCATTGCAGTAATGATGGCTAGAACATCTAAATCACCCTCTCCATGATTAACTAGCTGACAGCAAAACCCGTGGTTATTCTGAATAGATCACTGAGACCACAGACAGATCTTATTTCTGCTAAATCAGGATGTGTACTGCTGAGGTGTGTGTAATCAGCTTGCCAGGTTGTATTTTCCAACTTTGCTTATTGGGGCTATTTTTTGAAAGCTGCATCTCTGTTTTTAAGAAGACACGTAATAGCAGGAGAGAGGTGGCCTCCAGCTTCAGATTCTTTGGCTCAGCATGGCTGTGTTATACCACTGAGGAATTGCCCACCTTAATTCTCTTGTTGGCACTAATCTGCAACACTGAGGAAAAATCCACCTCGAAGGAGATGCAGAGTCCACTAAAACAAATGGCTTTGATACCTCTCTGTCTGTACCCTGCAGAGTAGGCATCTTCAACTGTGCCGAGTGAGGACAAAGTGGATATAAAGGTCTAACAAAGCACAGAAAAAAAAGTTTTTTAAAAAAAAAGATAAAATAGTTTCATTTTCCCTCAGCCATGCAAGAAGGTCCTGCATGGTGGGATCTATGACTTTCACTGTTCACTAGGGAGATAAGTGGTGTTACAGTATGTAAAGAGTGCTGATTTCATAAGTAGATATGATTCAATAAAGAAAGGACATGTCACAGATGTATTTGACAGAGCTGAGAGGAAAGGCTGCGTTTTCAAGCACAACATTAGTTTTTAAGGGTAGAACCTATGTCATACCTTGCAGACCTGCTAAGGAATTACAGACCCCTCTGGGCATCTCAGATGGTACTGGGCACCTATGTTTAGTCATGTCTAGATTAACTTCTTGCTTTAAATACTAAAGACAGGCAAGTCAACTTATCCTAACACAGATTTCTAAAACAAATCAGTTAAATTCTCCCTTGTGCCCCTTTTTCTGTCCCTGTTGTTAGAAAAAACACAAGGGCTGACTTACTTAGCTGTATTTATCTACAACATCCTGAGGCAAAGGCAAATCCCATCCTTAACTCCAGTTTGGAAGAACCATCCCACCAAATCAGCCATCTGAGCTCTGATGCCTGTCAACGAAGTTTTAAACCAAAACATACCTCCTGGAAATGTCTCTTAACTGTGGCCTTATCCTCACAGCAGACTGAGGTTTCTGCAATGAGGATGCCCCAGTGCCTGTTTAGCTGCTGAATGTTCACAGACTGGCTGCAATCCCTATGGCACAGACATCCTTGGACATGCTTGGTGTCTTATATCCCATCATAGGCAGAAAAATTTATATTCTGGATTCTTTGTGTGGAGCCTTTGGGTTATTCAATAATAACCTGAAACAGATATTCCCATTAGGTATCAGGATAACTAATGGATGTTCAGTGGAGCAGTCCATGCTGCAGGGCACACACTGGGCTGGTAAACATTTCTACAGGTTGTAGACTCCACTTGGGTCTGTTACTCTACACTACTAGAGCTGGAGTGTGACTGTAATTGTACAAATTCTGATAAGAGCAGGGTTAAATAAAAAAATTCTCAAAATAATTGAAACAAGCTTAGAACTACAAACTTCTTCCTGCCTGTTCATGCCTGACCAGTTTGGTGACCTTCTATGACAGGGCTGCAGTGTTGGTGGATGGGCCAGAGCGACTGGCATCGTTTACGTGGACTTCTGCAACGTTTTTGACACTGTTGCACACAACATCCTTGTCTCCATATTGGAGAGACATGGATTGGATGGATGGATGGATGGATGGATGGATGGATGGATGGATGGATGGATGGATGGATGGATGGATGGATGGATGGATGGATGG
>VWZT01013506.1:43631-96093 GCA_013397055.1 Pachycephala philippinensis | reverse complement strand
TAGGTTAGACATTAGGAAGAAATTCTTTGCTGTGAGGGTGATGAGACACTGGACCAGGTTGCTCAGGGAGGCTGCAGATGCCCCAACCCTGGGAGTGTTCAAAGCCCTGTTGGAAAAGGCCTTGAGCAACCTGGTCTAGTGGGAGGTGTCCCTGGCATGGCAGAGAGTTTTGGGACCAGATGATCTTTAAGGTCCCTTCCAGCCCCTTAACATTCTATGGTTCTGTGATTCCTCTGACACCTCAATGTCAGCACATCAAACCTTACATGATAAGGCACAAGCTTGTGATTTAAACACACATGCAGAGCAAGGAAGTGAGTGTGTCTCATGTAGCAAGGAAGGACCACAACCCTCAGCTTCCACCTGGAGCACACAATGAGCAGTTGCAGGCGGAGACCTCATCCTGGCTACAACAGCTTTCCTTCAGCTCTGGCACACAGCTTGCTGCAGGAAACCTCTGTGACAGCTCCCCGTGGATGTGGAACAGGTCACACCATGGCTGGGGAGAAGAAGGAAGGGCTAAATGTGTGCTCCAGGCTAGCAGCAGGAACACAGCAGCTCTCTAGGTAATGGACGGAGAAAGTTAAGTTTCTCTTTTAATGAACTGAAAAGCTGAATCTGCCTTTTGATTGCAACATAGTTTCCAGGGGCTGTTTCTCTCTATAATTTCAGGAAAGGGTAAGGTCCAAAGGGAAAGTGTGACACGCAAAAACAAACAGAACTCTCAGTCTTGCGGCTTTGATTACTTCTGGATCCTCTGTGTGCTCCGGGAGCATTCAGATGGCAACACCCTTTTTAGCAGCAAATGCACCATATTGTTATAGCAGGATTTGAAACACCCTCTAATATGAATTACACAGTCTCACATAATCCAGTTTCATGCTATGCAACAGAGAAGCAGTTAAGCAAAAGAAGGGGAAAAACAGGAGAAGGGATCAAAAGATGCCTTTCACACAGCTATTTGAGAAAAATATTACCAGAAGAGTCAACTAAAATATATCAATATTTATTTTGATGCAGCTGTTGGCACTCACTCATGCTCCATCACTGGAAGCATTCAAAGTGAGATTGGAGGGGCTTTGAGAAACTTGATCCAGTGAAAGTTGTTGCTTTCCAAGGCAAGAAGTTTGGAACTAGAGGATCTCCAAACCATTTTATGATTCTAGTAAATATAACAGATTCTTAGGGAGTATCACAGTATAAAGGTGTTTTAAAATAATGCAGGGGTATTTTTTAAATCATGCAGCATTTAAAATCATGCAGTATTCTCACATTCATAGTGGAGAATTAAAGGTAAAGTCTACAGTACTAGAAAAAGTATAAAGTATAATTTATCATTTTACTAAGTATGTATTTCACACAAAACCCACACAGTATAATATAAACAGGATCATAAAGACTTGGCTTGTTTCAATAGTTGCATCCAAGAAAAGCTTATACCTTTTCTTGCAAGTCTTTACACTTACCCTGTCCTCAAGCCACAGAGTCCCCATTCAGCTGCCATCTATTCAATATTTTGTTCATCCTACCTCTCAGTTTTAGTCCAGCATTTTGTTACAGCCAGCCTGCCACCTAAACAGCTTTGCTTTAATTTAACAAAAATCTACTTTTACCCACCAGTGCTTCCCTTACCTGGAAAGCAGTGGGAAACCTCAGGTTACAGTCCTCTCATTCAGGGCTCTGGAAGATGGCATACTGGATAAAAAATAGAGAGTAAATAAGCACACTTCAGGATACAGACATCTGATAGGACTTGAAGGAACTACTGCAGTATTAGAAGTTCAAAAAACAAAAAAACAAAACAAACAAACAAACAAACAAAACAAAACAAAACAAAACAAAACAAAAAATTAAAAGAAGGATTTTGTGAATAACACAGCCCAGGCCCAAAATACCATCCTGCAGACAGCCTTACAAGCTGCAGAGCACTGCTCACTACTGCAGAACCTCACAAAATCATAATCAATATTTTCCTAAACACTCCTATGGAAAAAGGGCTGCCACTGCCATCTATTTTGGAAAACAAGTCTTGGACATTTTCAGAGGCACCCACACAAGCAGCTGAGATTTTCTGGAGGTCAATGCTGAACTCGCTGAATACTGGAACAGGCTGTCCAGCTGTGGAGTTTTCATCACTAGAAATATTCAAAACTTGATTGGTAGCAAGGAAGTGTAACCTGCTCCAGCTGATCCTGCTTTGGGCAGGGCCAGGGATGATGTGATCTCAAGAGGTGACCTCTGACACGACCCATTCTATGAAATCATGAACAAGTCCCATACCCCACTGCTCCCAGCATGCATTCCCCAGATTCCTGATCTCTGCCCCCTTAATTCACCAACTCCTAACCTCTTCCTTGGTTTTAAACACATCCTTTTTCCTCCACACACAAACATATTGCCATATACCTATACTCACACCTTACACTCACCCATCCCTGTCAACCCACAATATCCTAAACCTAAATCATTTGGTCTCTTCCTAGGCTCCTTGTTTCCTCCTAGACCTCCCTTTGCCAATTGTGTGCAGTAAATCGTAAGTTTAACTTCCTCCCTTATTTAGCTAGGGCAGAGTGCAAGCTGTCCTCTCACCCTGAGTGTTGCATCTCCCACCTTGTGTCCCACCTTAGATCTGGCCTAACCTACAGCATCAGAGAAAAAGGAAGGAAAGTTGCAAAGAAATTCTGACACAGACTGGAAAACATCCAGTGCATTCATTATATCAGAGGAACTTAGCTGTTTATGTCTAGTTGCTGCTGAGTACCCAAAACCACCTGTGTTGATTCAAACATTTAAGGGGTGTCTTATTACAGAAGTTCTGAGAGATGGACACAACAGAAAGATCATTTCTTTTCTCTTTGGAATATCTGCTCCTAAGCACATATGTGCAGTCTTCCAAAGAAGAGCATATGATCCATTTCTAATGTAGGCAAAACTGATTATTTCTCCTAGATTCCTCTGTGGAAATATCTAAACTGTTTTGGCTGCAGTTTTCCCAAATTAATTCAGTCCAAGGAAGATACCCCTGCATTAAATGTTTCAGCCCAAGCAATTAAGACACAGCAAAATGATAAGCAATAAAAGCTAGAGTGTTACTATAAGAAATACTGGACAACCTTAACAACACTCACTGGTATCACTCCCACCTAAAATACATATTAATTCACTAAACAGCCAGATGGGCTTGTTTGTGTAAGACTCTTCCCTAGAGGTTTTCAGATTCTTCTTTTTTTTAATATATGTCTTTTATAATGCAAAATACCAGCTGGCAGGCTGTACTAGTAGTACCTAACTACTAACTGGAGTTTCCGGATAAAGATTATTTTAAAATATCTGAACGAAAGATTATTTTAAAATATCAGAACCAAACATTTGTCTGGCATTCCTTACAATATGCACAGTGTTTCAGCCTTGCAAGGAGAGCAGAAACATCATCCTCATTTGTGTCTAGGTAAACCATGGTACAGAAAAGCTAAATATTCTTGAAGAAGGGTATATTACAGGTTGGAAAATTTTGGACAGGGGAGCAGACAGCTTACTCCAAGATATTCTCGAATGCAACAAATTACTCAGCCACAGGATGGCAATTTGTTGGCAAATCCCAAGCGAGTGGCAAACCAGCACTTTGAGCAGTGAGGGAGGTTTCATGGTTGAGATTTGAACACCACTTAAAGTTGCTCTAAGTGCTGCCCTCTAACTTCCAACCACCATTTTGCTTTCTAGGTCAACAACACCCCAAAGCCCATTTAAATGGGACAGACAGAAACTGCTAGAGACATTATAGTCTTCCCTGGCTCAAGGTTGAAGTGCAACAGTATGAAGGAATAAGATGAGGGAAAAGTCAAGCTCTTAACAGTTTTTTTTAAGCTGGGCAAAGCAAATTTAAAAAGTCGTTATCCAGGCTGGTGAATCACACCTTTTACTACAGCTCTATAGCCTCTCTTACAACAAAACTAGAATAGGATATTTTTCAGGACTCCTACCACTCCGGGTAATGATAGTGGTGGACACTTCGTTACCTCACATTCATGTTTGCTTTCAGCGAATAGGTCATTCATGAGAAGGAAGGAGATTAGTGAAGAAACTTTTGAGACATGTCTACATTGCTTTGGAAAGAACTTCAGTCTTACTGACCTCTGAAACCCCATAGATTGTGGCTACATAGGACCAGCTCTCACCCGTCTTCTAGGCGGCTAGACAAGTTAATCAGAAGAAATTAACCAACCTGCTTTGTAGATCTGAAGCCAAAAAAAACCCTTCTCTACTTGAATGAAAGGTAAACAGTGTTTATGAAATACACGTGTTGTAACTTTAAAATAAACTGAAAAGTAAGGATTTTCATAAAGGGAACTATGCCAGCTATATGATGCTCTTGGGTCATGGTAGTTGAAAGAAAGGTGAAAGATACTACACTGGATAAAAAATCAAGGAACCTTGTCTTAGCACCTGTGTAGACATCTGCTGTTCTTCTTAAAGCTTATTATTTATTGAAGAGACAGTGAGAACTACTACACATCTAAAGAGATGAACCACAGGTGCAGAGAGCAACTGCAGGAATTCAGGGGTTTGCCATAGAATAGGATTTATCTTGAAGACCACAGGTAAATAATTCAAAAACATTTCCTCCTCTTAATGCCTCAATTGAGCATATGACAACAGAAGTCAGTGATAACACAAGCCACCAAATGGTTTCTAGCAATGAGGAGGACAAAGATTGAGTAGATGTGGAGTTAGAGCTGATCTGGGAGGATGACAGCACACTCACTGCATGTCCCAGCCATGCAGGCACGTCTGTAACACTGAGACAAAACAGCCAGGATATTGACAGATACAGATATCTGAATGACTAAAGATGGAAGGATTTGGGTTTTTGTGTTCAGTAGCTTCTCAGCTGGAGGCTTGACAGGAACAGAGAGGGATTTGATTTCCCAGTGAACTGAACCCCACCAGCAAAACTCACATTCAGCATTCAGTCAAGGCAGAATATCCTTCTACGTGCTCTTACCAAAAATGTTAAGAAAAGACATTATCCATCTCCAAAGGGAATAAAAAGAAAACTGTTGAGGATTTTCCCTGTAGTTTGCCCCTGTTATTCCTGAGGAACAGCTGCAGAGCACCTTATATAATTTAGCATGGTCAGAGTCCAGGGAATGACTGCAAAGGCTGGATGCACATGTGACAGAAGGAAGGAGACTTTCCTTTTCCTTCTCAGCTTTCTAGATCTGGGGGAAGGAAAGGGAAACATGTTTTTGTTTCCCCTCTCCCATTCTACACTAGCAGAAAAAATTCCCACACACACAATCAGCAACCAAGCCTTGAACAGAGCCAAAACCCTGGGCACAGCTCCATCACCAGAGTGTATTTCATGGTCTTCCCTGCCACCTAAGTGCTAAAAGAAAACTCCACGTGCACACACCACAGCCCACACAGACGGTGCAGATGGGAGCATGAGGCACCTGGCACTACCCACAGCAACATCATGGCAAAACATCCAGAATACTGTTATATATAGATCCAGCAACCAGTGAGAACTGCAAAACGTCGCTCTTACAAATACTGCTGTGCCCTTAGAATCCCTGATTCCGTGTAGGGGGTTGGGAAGGAAGAAACACTGGGGCTGATGGACTGCAGAAAAAGCTCAGGGGTCCTTGCTGGACAGTGAGATGGATGTGAGACTTGGCAGCAAAGACAGTGGGCCTCCAGGGCTGTACCAACAAGGCTACAGCCCGTAGATAAAGGGAAGAGATTATCCTTCCCTGCCTCAGTGCCCTTCAGAGCACACCTAAATACTGAACCCAGCTTTGGACCCCCAACACAAGGGGAATCTGGATAAAGCAGAGCATAGAGAACCACTGAGGAGAAGGGATCTGAAGAACTTTCCAAGTAAGGAGAGAGTGGAGGACCAGTTTCTTCAGTCTTGATAAGGCACTGCTTTGGATGGACTGTTAAAGGGTCAGCAGCCCCCCACTACCTATTGGGAGAGATCATCCAGAAGATGGAAAAAGGTTCTTTATGGCGGCGCATGGCAGGGGAACTGGACAACAGGCAAAAATTTAAATGAGAGAGATTCAAACCTTTTTCTCCTGAGGACAGTCAAGCAGTGGAGCTCCTCAAGGACAGGAGCACGATGTCCAGAGGGGTTGTGTGATGTCCATCCTTGGAAATTTTCAAGACTGGACTGGATAAAACTCTGAACAATCTTAGCTGGCCCCAAAGCTGACTCTGCTTGGAGCAGGGAACTGAGCTAAAGACCCTCTGGATTATTCTGTGATACCTGTGACCTGTCTCACTACAGAAGTCACTTCCCCAGTTTTCCAAATCTTCCCTTAGTAGCCTGCCTTGCACTCAGCCTGTGAAAGGAAAAACAGAGATTATATATTTGTGTACTTCTCAGTGACGACATCCTGGCTAACAGATTGGCACAGCAGGTACATGTCAGGCCAATAAAAAGGAAAAGGAAAGGAGGCTAAAGATAATCATGGAATTTATCAGAGCATTACATCACATTCTTTTTATTATCCTTTCTTCTCCAGTCACAAACACAGCAATAGCATTGACTTCATTACCCAGCTCTGAAATTAAATGGGGCAAGAGAGAGGCTCAATCTCTTCAACACAAAGGGAGAAGTAAACATTTCCCTCTGCCTTGAAAGCCTGCATGACCCAGTTCCCTGCCAACACCCAGATATGAGAGATAAGAAAGAGAAAGGAGGGATAGATTGAGGTGAAAAGCAGCAGAAGTTCTTCTTGCAGCCTGCCTGTTGAGAAGAGATGAACCCTTATCTGTTGTTTTGTCCCGTTCCCACCACAGAGCAGGCCCTTGTTTGCCCTTCTTTCCTGGGAGGAGGGATGGTAACAGCTCCTCTACGTTAATTAAGTTTCAGCATCATCCTCTGCAATCTACAGAAACAACCCAAACCAGCACATGATATTTGGATTTTAATGGGATCCTTATGTTTGAGGGGCCACAGCACAGAGCACGACAAGCACTGCCTCCTACCAGAAATCTCAACAACCTGCATAGCTGTGTGTCATTGGACACAAGGTGGGGAAAACCTTGAGGGATCATCCCAACCCTGCCTGTCCTGTTGTTAACAACATGGGCTCCTCCAGGATCCCACTCCTCAGAAGGCAGCTGCACCTTTCCCTTCCAGGCAAAAGCAGCTTCATTCATTATTGTGGCCAGGTACCACCACCTGTATTTTTGTTTGAAACGGAGAAAAAAGTGATACCCTTTTGTTTAGCTCTGTTCTGTCACCAAGCACCACCATTACTCATTTCAGGGTGAACTTTATTAAATCCTCTGCTCAGGTATAGCTGTGACATAAGGAACAAACAGGGTCCTGGTGGGTGCAGAATAAAGATGTGTCACCCACAGGAAGTTGGAAGTGACTCTGCTCAGGTAGAGACTGAAAAGGGAGGCTTTGTCAATATTGGCCCTGAACAGCAGGGCTGTGTGCTGTGGTTAGTCCTGCTGCAAGATCTTCACTGCAGCCCTGAGGAAAATAAAACCTGGCAGAGAATTCAGTCTGCTTAGATAGGAGAGCTCTCTCTCTCCTGCAGAGAGCTGGGGGTCTCCAAAATGCCACTCAAAGGACACCCATTTGAGTTTATCTCCAGCCTAGCATCAGCAGTACCTAGGAAAAACACCAGAATTGAGCTAAGAATCATTTTGAGCTACTTCATCAGAGGGAGACTGAATTCTGTCCTGGAGGCCTGCGAGGGCTCCCAGTTTCCATGAGGTTTTCCCAGAGACAAAAACCAGTGTTCACCCAAGACACTGACCTCTGCCTGCTCAGTGTCTGGCTGGGCAGGCTGTGGGCAAGGGGGATCCAGGCACTGCCAGCTCCAAAGCGTCTCCCCTGGAAGAGAGGGAGCAGCATCACACACCCCAGCTTCCAGGAGGTGCTGAGAGTCAACTAAATATTATTAAATATTATTAAATATTATGAAAGTGCCAGAATGGGAAATTCAGCTGAGCACCTTGCTCCAAAAGCAATGCAGAAGTCCAAGTTTCCTCACTCATTATGTTTTAATGACCTGAAATCGTGCATGAATAGATACATATATGTATATATATTCATACATACATCCACAAATACATTATTTCTTTAAATATATATGAATTTATACCAATGCACACAGACATTAAATACCTGAGTATACACATACACATTATGAATTAGTCCATAATCACGTATTGGCAAGATATTTTATGTGTGTGTGTGTGTGCTTTTGCAAAAATAACTTTGGGTATTACAGAACTAATCCAATTATACACAGGTTTAGTGCACATTTAGCATAAATAAGGTTCAATCCAAGTTCCTAGAATAAGTTAATAATTTTTTATGTAAAACCTCTTTTCCTCTTGAATTTGGAATTTAAAAAATATTTTGGGAAGATGACTAATACAATGCTGGCTCTAAGGGATAAGCTCAGTTTCAAAAAAAACCCAAAATTGTTTTCTAAAATACTCTTGTATTTGTATTTTTCAAGTTCTAAATTACCATAAATTAACATTTTCAATTACCCAAAGAGCATTCCTATGAAAGTTCAAAAAATCTGTAACAATCACAAGGAAAATGATCTCTGAGTATATCAATCTTTCCAGTTTCACAGACTTGCAAAGACTTTGTCAGCTTCTAAAAAAGATTTAAAAATTTGAGATGAGATTGAAGATGAGATTGATTTACTTATTTGTCCTCCTGCTTCTCTAATATGACAAATCAATTAAATAAACTGAATCCTTTGAACTCATATGGTGAAGGACATTAGAAAGTTTTTTTCCACTAACTCAACCGTTTTGCCATTTTCTTTTTTTATTCACTTCCTATACTCAAAGAACTCCTTCAACATGAACATGCACCAGAGGAAAAGGAGTCCTGAACACTAGAGGGCAGATAAGAAACAAACCATCAAGATTATCCCTCATCATTCAGTCACTGAAATCAAAATTTTCTTCTAGTAATTTTTACTCTTTCTTTTTTCATTTCACAAGCAACATGTGATTATTTTCACCTTAAATATCTGTACCAATGGTCATAATTGCATAGCATTTTATTTTCTCCCTAATATTCCTTGAGAAGGAAAGAGGAAACTTCATGAAAAGAAAAATCACACTGAGACTTCGAGATTGGAGAGCTGTTACTGCAACCAGTGGGAAATAACCCATGGCAATAATACATTCTCCATATAGAGAGGGATTTCTGGAGCAAACCAAACTGGTACAAACACTGGTGGTGCACTCATATCTGAGTTACAGTGACCAGCATCCAGGGCTACCTGTTTGTACATTAAAAATGAGATTCACTTGCTTGGCTCTCATTTCATTGCACTTTTCCTCACTGTCCTTTGTTTTTTCCACCCCTGTAAACACTCTGTGCAATTACCTGTCCCCCCTGCTATAACCCCACACACTGGGTTTCCTGCACTTAGGTGACTGAGATGAGATTTCTGTCACTCCCAGCCATTGGTAGTCTTTGGTAGAGAGGCAGAGCTCACACACACAGCTCATACCCCCTTATAAACATAAGAGGGGTTATCCTTAATCATAAATAATCATAAATAATAGAATGGCTTGGGTTGGAAGGGACTTTAAAGATCATCCAGCTTCAAACCCCCTGCCTTGGGCAGGGATACCTTCCACTAGACCAGCTTGCTCCAAGTTCCATCCAGCCTTACCTTGAAAACTTCCAGGGGTGGGACATCCACAGCTTCTCTGGGCAACCTGGCCCAGGGCCTCACCACCCTCACAGTAAAGAATTTCTTCCTAATATCAGCTAATCTAAATAATCTCTCCTCTTTTAGTTTAAAACCGTTCCCCCTTGTCCTATCCCCATCTGCTCATGTAAAAAATCTTTCTCTCTCTATTTTATAAGCCCCCATCCCTCTGATCATCATCCCTCATGCTGCCAGGGACAGCCGGTCTCTAAACATTTGAGACAATCCACCTCTTATCTCAGGACAGCTTGAACAAATGCTTTTTTAAAAAAGTCAGTCATGGCCTCACATAAACCTCTGAATCACACCTGGGATGAAGCAATCCTGCTTACTCCTTTGCACATCCTTAGCATGTCTCTTGTCACCACCAGGAGCCTGGCAGACTGCTGTAATTCAGAGGGATGCTTCAGAACTATTTACAAACACACCTCCTTGTGCAGCATTGCTCTCTCAGCATAAATGCAAATACAGCCTCTGCGGTACCTCACACACATTTACTGCTATGCAGATCATGCCTAGATGTTTTGGGAAGCTGCCTTCTTCTAAATGCTGAAATAAAAAACAAATCTGCTATTCTTCCAGACATTTTTTTTTTTCCTGGCAAGCCTCAGTCTAGGGTCATCTAGAATGTATCTTGTAGATTTTTGTTTCCCCCTTGGTAGGGGAAACAAAAATAGCCAGGCTCTGCTGCCTAAGTGTATAGACAGAGACATGCAGCAGCATTAGCCTGAACTGATACACATCAGGGGCTCTCAGAACTTACTAATTTGGGGTGCAGACACATGTACCCATGTTATATAGCCTCTGGCTCAGGGAGGGCTCTCACAGGCATGCAGAAATGCAGACCACAGCCTTCATGCCTCCTGGCTTCTGGAGAGCCAAGACACTTCTCTCAACCATACAAAATGGATATTGAGATCCTGAAAAAAAATCCCTTTGAGAAGCTTAAAAGAGCCAGAAAATACAGTCCTTCCTGCTAAAGGGCCAAACAGCCACCCAGCTGCAGAGTCACTCCCCCTCCTCAGAGCTACAAGGAGAGAAAGCAGAATGAGAGAGTTCATGGACTGAGGTAAAGACAGGGAGATCATTTACCAGTTCCTGTCATGGGCTAAACATGATTATATGGAGAAAATTAATTTAATTTATTCACAATTAAAATATATTCTGATATTGAGAAAGAAAGACAAGCAGCACAAAAAAACACCTTTCACCCAGCTTTTCTCCAGACCCCCCTTCCCCACTTCACTCCTGCCTCCTCTCCCCGGACAGGGTGGGGATGGGGCAGTGCTTGGTCGCTCCCAGCCTCTCCGGGCTGCTCCTCCCTCCTCCCCTGTCTCTCTGCTCCAGGCCAGGCCGTTCCCCAGGCGGCAGCCCTTCGGGAACAGATGCTCCTGCCGGGGCTCTCCAAGGCTGTGAATTTGCTGTGAATTCGCTGTGAATTCAGCAGAGCTGTTATTGTGACATGTCTGAGGAAAGCAACTCCATCGCATGACCTAAATGCAAGGGGATACTAAATCATGTACTGATAAGGACAAAACTGCATCCCCCAGAGATGAGATAAAGAAAAATTTGTGTCTTCAAAAGTTAACTTATCTCCTTCGTGCTCTCCCTTGTTGCCACACTCCAATGAGCTGTGCCTCACCTTCGCTCTTCCCCAAGGAGCTCCATTTCTGTGCTTGGGAGAGCTCAGCCCATGAGTGAGTTCCCCACAGCACAATATAAGATATAAAGCTATTTGAGAATGTCTGAAGGAGGGCTACGGTGGTAAGGGGTATAGAGGGGAAGCTGTGTGAACTGTGGCTGAGGTCACTTGGCTTGTTCAGCCTGGAGAAGACTGTGGGGAGACCTCACTGCACTCTACATCTTCCTCAGGAGGAGAACCAGAGGGGTAGACACCAATCTCTTCTCTCTGGAGAAGAGTCACAGGACCTGAGGAGTTGGCAATGAAGCTGTGTCAGGTTTAGGCTGGACATTAGTTAAAGGCTCTTCACCCAGGGGGTGGTTGGGCACTGAACAGGCTCCCCAGGGAATGGTCACAGTCCCAAGCCTGACAGAGCTCAAATATTTGGAGAACACACTCAGACACTGGGGGTGATTCTTGAGGCTGCCTTGTACAGGACCACGAGTTTGACTCGATGATCCTTGTGGGTCCCTTTGAACTCAGAATATTCTATGGATCTGTGGACACAGTACAGGTAGGAATGGCAAAGCATTCTGAATTTGGTTCAGTACAGGTAAGGAATTACCAACCAGCTGTAAAAAATGCCTGCCTGTAGCATCAGATGGAATTGTGTTTAGCATTTCTAAGCACCTGTTTTCAAGAGAAAAGAAGGGAAATGGAAGGAGGAACTAAAAAGGTGACCACAATCGTTGTGGACAAGGATACACAAAAAGCTCAACTTGGCATAGGAATATAAAGGTTTTGGGAGGATATGGTGACTCATACTTGCAAAGGCTGAATGTCAAGATAGTGGAAGAGTTAGCTAACTTTAAGTATGATACTGGCACAAGATCAATGGGATATATATATTCAGAAATACACTTAGGTTGGAAAATTACAAGATGATTTCTAGCAATCCAGGGATGGTGGTTTTGCCCAGGCAAGATTGATAAGGTTTGTCATGGACTGAAGAAAGAAAAAAATTGCTTCTCTTTATACTACTCAACTTCGTCTTCTCCCTCAGATCTCAGAGGGGGTTTGTTAGATTGAATTTCTGCTGCTGCAGGAGGGTAGGATAAGTGCTAACAGCCATGTTCCTACTTTTTAAGGAATCATATAATATCATAGCAGCTCCAGGTTTCACACTGGGAGATGGGAAAGTTAGTATTATTTACCAAGCATCAAATTATCCCAGTGATTTTGCTAAGAAGTGGGTTTGTTTTGGAATGGTGTCAGCAAACTTAAGGGCATTTTATGCCTCTAGCCAAGACCTGGTATAATTTGGTTTTTTAGATGTCACTGTCAGCCAGTCTTTTAAGCAGCAGTTTGGCACTTAATTCCCATTTATTTAAATGGAACTGAGGCAACCAAACACCTCAGTAAAACTGGCCCCAAATTTTTTTCATACTTAAATCCCTGGTCAATAAATGTAACATATAAAATCTGTGCTGCTGTTCTTTGGCCTTTCTCTAGACTCAGTTTTGAGCTCTGTGGTTCACTGAAGACACCTTAGTCAGAGTATGTGCTTCCACTTTAGTGTGAGATAAACAACAACAGGAGCTGGGAATGCATAAGTAATTCACATGTGCCAGCAGGTGTGAATCCTCCACCCTCTTTAATGAAATAACACTCTGCAAAAGTACCTCCAAACCTCTGCAAGAAACTGTGTGGAGGGGAGAAAATAAATCCCAGCACATTCATTTGTCCTGGCTTTTTACCACTCAGGCAAACCTTGCCCATCTATTAATTTTGCATGCATTATGCACTCGGGCTAAGTACTAACTGCACATTTGTACTTACCTAGAAGAAAGGAGGTCAGTGCTAGAAGTGTCCTGGATGGCAAACTGCTTTGCTTTAAACTTAATCAAATAGTGAAAGAATTAAAAGTGATAATGAACCTAGAATAAAGCAAGGAAATGTTACGTAATCAGGCCCACTCGTATAAATGGATCTGAAATTCCTGCTTATTTAACATTTTAAGTTTCCTCTGTTGAATAATACATAGTCTATTGAACGATTTAAGTTAGAACACGGAGCTGAATGTTACATATTAAATATTAAGTGTATAGCAAGGAAAACAGTTGAGTTCCTTGCAGGCATACAACTCTGGGCTCAGAGGTTCAGAGGGAAGGAGGAGGGCATAGTCCCCATGTGGGGAACCCTGGTGGAAAATAAGGATGGAAGGAAACAAAGGGAAGATTTCTGTGACTGGCGGGGTTTTTTTCTGCAATTTTAATGAATCTATACTGATGTGTGTCATAAAAATAAGATGTAACTAAATCTCCTCACATCCCTCCTGCTCTACAGAATATTTTTCATGGAACAGTTCCTTTAGCAGCAAAAGGAGTTGTAAGAGACTGATAAATCACATCAGTCATGCGGGTTGCATAATGTTAGAGGGTAGTGAAGTATTTTTCATTCTTGTCATTATTTATTTAATGTTTTCAATGGGAAAAAAAGGTCTTTTTATAGTCTTTTATCCCTCAAAATGCAGAACTTCACAAAATTGAAAGGATTTTGACAAGACAAACTAAATAGAATTGATGCAATTATTTTATTTACAAAATTTACAAAAATTTATTTGACTATGTTGCCCTCCTGTGACCCCCTAAAGAAGGAGTCACAGCAGTAGAAGATGTTCAAGAACACAGTGAACTTTGAAAATTTGTGAACTACTCAAAACAGTCAAAGAAACTGGACAGCATATGATGTACTACAAAGCAGGGACATCTTATTTAAGTGAATGGCTAAAAAAAGTAGATGGTTGAATAACAAACCTGTATCACAGCTATAAATGAGGAGTTTGGGAACTTCTTATAAAGTTTATGCCTTTAAATATTTTTGATTGGTGTTTAAACGCTTAACAGTGCACAGAGCACCTGGTGTGGTCTAGTTGGACAAATTCAATCAGTTATTCTGAACACTCTGGTCATCTAAACTGGAAAAATTTGGCTAATACCTGGAGACAGGTCAGAGATTCATTTTTTCTAAGAGCTGATCATGGTAAATCTCATGTTCCTGTGCACTGCAGTTGAAATTTCAGCTAGCTTTAGGACCAAGCACAGGCTGACTGCACTGACTGACACTAAGTGCTAAAAAGTACAAGGATATATTTCAACCTTAATTTTCTCAAGTGGAAACTTCCCTGCTTGCTTTGTATGAAACGTGTGACCTGCTGTTGCACTGAGAGTGAACAGTGATGGATGTTTGTCTGGGCAGTGTGAGAAATAGGGCCCTCATTCTTTTATCTGAAGCAACTGTTCTTTCTTTCATAAACCTAATTGCTATTCACTGTGGTGATGACTTTTATTGAATTATTTATCAAGATTTAGACGCTGGGAAGGGCTGAAACAACACTGCTACCATCCCTTTATGAATCCATTAAAAAGGGAGCATACACCTTGCTCTTGAGCAAAAACACCTCAAGGATTTTTTTCTTGTCCACAATATTTACCTGAAGTTGAAATTAAACTATAAAATATCAGAGAAATTAATTGTGCATCTGGAAATATATTTTCAACACACAGCACCTGCTATGTGTTGTCTCCTCTTTATACTTTTCTAGAGAGAGGATATAGGTGTGCTTGTACATGCTTCAGCCTGTGGCTGTGCTGTACTAAATGCTGTACAAACAGGAAAAGAAACCCCACGTCCCTCAAAAGGCACATATCAACCTAGAGCAGTTCAGACTGTTCTTTACTGCCCCACAGAATCCACACAGTGCCAAACTCCAGGCACAAGGTTAACTAACACCTGAGCTTTCTTATTGTTCATTGATATTTTCATAAAGGCAACGCACATAGAGATAGAGGTGGGTCAGCAGGACTGCATACAGCTAATTAAACACAAAAAATCCCCACCTTGGATTAAGTTTGCCAGGTTTTAATTGCAACCAAAAGAGCAGGAGGTACGTACAAGTCACTTGAATGTTTTGTTTTGGTACAGACATGGGCAGATCTATTTAGAATGTAGCTCCTGAATGTGAGAACAGCTGTGATAAGAAAGAATTAAGCATACAACCAGCCAGTTGTGATGGAGAGGCCATTGCAGCAGTGAAAAAATTTTACTAAGCAGAAGAAACCTGGGGCCTGCCTGAAATATTCTCTAAAAGCATTAGGGCTGAATACGCAGTTTAAAACATTCAGTGGAAAACTTCAATTTCATGCTGACTTCATTCATTTTTTTTGCAGCTTCCTCCTATAGCATTTTATGAAGAGGAAGATTTTCTAGGCAGTAAACATTCCTATGCAACAACACATTTGGATAAGTGTTTAATTTTGAGTATATTCTTATTTCCTGTGGTTTGCTGAATCATGTGCAAACTCAGCTGGAAGCCTCAGGTACTGCACTGAGCTTGTGTGGGCGGGTTTGGGGAAAAGAGGGGCTCTGGGGGCAGCTTCTGAAATTTCCCCTGTGTCCTACAGAGCCAATGCCACCCAGGACCAAGGAATGACACACTTAAATCCCACAAGGGGGAAATTTGATCCATCTCACCTGATCTTTATCAGCCTTCTGTGTGCCAAAGCACAAGATTTAGGATCCGCTTCAGAAAACTCACCAGCAACATTACTGAGCCTCTTGTTATTCATGTACAAACATCTCATCCCTTTCTAATTGATTTTCACTGCTGTTCTCAGGACTTTGCACATCCTAATCACAAATTTTTGGGCAAAAAAACATTTTTGTTGGTTGAATTTGAACTCCTCACTGTTTATTTTTAGTGACTGTGCTTAGTTCCGAATGTTCAGATACAAGGAAAACACAGAAGCTCTTGATCTACTTCCTCAAAAATACTGGTATTTTTTAAAATAGTATTAAAATTCATAGCGTTGCTTCAAAGAAGACCTCTCACAGTACTTTATATTAGAGTCATCGCCCTTCTTTGCACTCATCTGAGGTCTAAAATACCCTTTTTGAGATAAGGCATCAGTTGTACACATAGTATCTCAAGTGAAATGCACCTTTTTCTTAGAAGCCTCCAGCACACTCCATATATATCATCATGTATTTTTCTGCTTTGCTGTTTAACTCTGCAGTTGACCAAACCAAGCTTAATTGGGGTTTTTAGTTCAATGAAACTTACTGTGAAGCAATTAAAGCTGTAAAGGTAGTCTCATTTTTCTCTCCAAATCATGATAACCTGCCCATTTTGGACCAAGTGATTGTTTGAGATGTTTTTCAAGAAAGTAAAAGATATTGTTTATACATTTATATACATGTAGAAGTTCATTTCCAATGCTCCCTACACCAACTGTGATTCCAGTTGCAGTGGACATAAAAGGAAACTTTAAAATTCAGCCTCCTTGAAAAAAAAATCTACCTCTCTGAGTTCAACTTCTGTCTGCACATTCTCTCTGATACTCTTTATGCTTTCATAATCATATTATGTGGCTTTTGAAATACCTTCCCCGTTCTATATGAAAGCCTGAGCTATTGCAAAAGAAACCATGAATCTGCCACTCATCAGTGTACCGCTGAATGTGAATAATGGAAGCCAATGGAAGAAAAGAAGTGATTTTTTTTCCCCTATCTTGTCTTTTCTAATCTCTTTCTCTTAGGTTTGTATTTTGGACAATGCCTGTAGACAGCACTGAGAGAAAGGTGGGAAGCAAAGGCCAACTGCCAGGAGCAGGGCACAAAATTAGTCTTGATTTCTGTTTTTATTTCCTCTTTGCGTAGTTCTAAATTTGATTTATTTTTTTTTTAACTTTCTTTTCAAGTATAAAATAGCAATAGTGTGGATGCAACAGAGATCTTTTTAGAGATGTGAGGGAGTTCATTTGTGGAAGTGAAAGGAAACAGTGAGGAACTAATCAAAGTTAAAAATCAAAATCAACACAGACATGGTTTCCTCCATAGTAAATCAAAATACCTCCATCAACAACAAAATAACAACAACTTTTTTTTTAATTATTTTTTATATTTCAACTGCAAACTGATGGAAGATTCCAGATAAACTGGACTTTTGGGATATGCCAAAGATCTCTGCAGCAGGGCACTAGCAATGAGTCTTACCCCATGCTCAGCAGAATTTGTCTGTGTGGGAAAAGACAAACCCTCCAACATAGTTGTAAGCCCATTAGAAGCAATGTTAAGAGCCATGGGAGGGATGGATAGTTTTTGATGTAAGCCAGAAGAGCTAAATTGTAATTATGGAAGTCCTGCTACATAATTAGACAGAAACCTGCCCTTCTCATCACCAAAAATTACCATGAGAAATTAATTTTCATATGAAAGAAAATGAAAATTTAATCTCTTCTCCTGGCTCTTTTTTTTTTTTTTAATCAGTCCAATTAAATGGCAAATGCAACCCTATTACAAGTGTGGCCTGCAAACCAGACTGTCCTTAAAAACCACACAGTACCACGATTGTCCTAAGCCTTCAGGCACTGCAGAGAAACAAAACTGGTCAGCAGTATGGTCTTGCTAAAAAGTAAAAGTTTTTCTTACCCTCTTGTTAGATAATATGGTTAAACACTCGTGCAAATTCTCAGAACTCAGTTTAAAGCCTAGGTTGTTGAAAGTTGCTAATATAGTTTGTGGTGGTGTTGGGATATTCACGGCTGAGAGACAATAAATTAACACAGACAACTGGATGTCCTTGGGTATCAAATTTCATGGGGCATAGAAAACAACAATAAAATGTGAGATGAGGAGGAGGGAATGGAAAACTCCCTAAGGAACCTTCCAGATGACATATTTCATCAGCAGATATGAAAATAAAAATGCCACAGTGAACACAAGGAGGTACCCAAAGTGGAAGCTCACAAAAGCCACAGGATATTGCCTGAAGCAAACCAGGGGAAACACACACCACAGAAATTAAAGCAATCATCTTCCACCTATGGACAGATACAAGCAAAGAATTTAGGAGCTGATGAAGACGGGGGACCAGAATATTCCAAGGTAGGCAAGGAAAGAGCCACCTTCCAGCCATGGGATGATAAACAGGAGAGAAGTCTGACTTTGCCTCTTTTCACCAGCATCTCCTGTGGTTGCTTCTCTGCTTTTATCACACCAGAGCCTGAAATGACAAGCATCATTCTTCATATTTGCAGTTCCACCATCAGTAAACATCAGGATCCCCTTTCCCTAACGTTGCCATGAGAAGCTGTGGATGCCCCATCCCTGGAAATGCTCCAGGCCAGGTTGAAGGAGGCTCTGAGGAACCTGTTCTGTGGAAGGTGTCCCTGCCCAGGGCAGGGGGTTGGAACAAGATGATCTTTAAGATCCCTTCCAGTCCAAGGCTTTCTATGATTCTAATGTTTTAAACTTCTCAGGTTATCTGGGTTATTCATTTGCACCTCTGCTTCAGCAAATATGTTCAATTGCTACATATATATATATTATTATTATTTTCTAGAGAGAAATGCACACAAGTACAAATGTTTGAGACAATACAAACCTATAGTGTTAGGGTTTCAGAAGTGTGTGGCAGAGAAGCAGATCAGGGAAATACCAAAGACAAAAATTTTAAGATATTTTCTAAACAGAAATTTCAAAAGTTCCAAATAAAATTGGTAGATAATATCATCTTAATTTAAAAATTCGCATTTTAAAATGTAGTTCTCACAGTAACAGAACGCAAATTCTACCTTCTTACAACACTGCCACAATATTTTCCCCATGCTGCTTTTCCCCCATTCTAGCTGCAAAAATATTTATCACTAATTCTGCTTCCCATAGTCTTCTCATAAAGATTCTGAAATCATGTTAAGAGTGAAGAATTGCAAGGATTTTGATCTTTCTTACAGTAGATAAGCACTTGCAGTTTCTGGAGCCATGCTGTGAGAGCACAAAGCCAAGCTCATCAAAAGGTCAGTGAGAGCTGGGTAAGCAAAGACCATCTGCAGCAGAGTGTCTTTGGTGCAGCCAGTCTCCCAAATACACCAACATTGATACACCTCCAATTCGATAAGAAGGAGACTGGCCAGCCTTCCCAGAGCGAATCTTTATGGAATAGCAAAGGAAAAGGAGGAACGGAAAGGGGAAACTGCTAAAATTCACCTGCTTCTGTTATCAAAATTCTCCAGCAGCTGACTCATAACGGTTCAGCCTCCTGGAAGCCTGTAAATGCTTTCCTGAAAAATTTTGCAACCCAGAGGACTGATTTCCAAATATCAGGCATAATCAGTTCTTCCAGAAGAGCCAGGACCAGGATCTTTGCCTGGGCTTATCTTTCCTGAGCTAAGTCACTCTACACAGACAACTGACTGCCTTTGTCCCACAGCATCTTTCTGCATTCTTCCCCAGTCAGTGCTAACACCGCTATCAGTACAACACAACACCAGAGATAAGAAAAACAAAATGATTGTAAACATATTCCCATTACAAAAATGCAATTGTCCTGATCATCTCAGAGACAAAAGTTGCTTTTTCAGAGTGATGGCAGAGCATTTAACACTGCCAACTGCAGAGGAAACTGTTCAGTACAGCTCAGGCCACTGCTAAATTGCTAAATGCGCCTGTGGCGGCTCTGAACACAATCCATCTGGGAGAGTTCTGCCAGCCAATGCACATGGGGTATAATAAAAAAGCTATTAAACACTTCTTGAGTTGCATTCTCAACACTGAGCTCCTTCTTAAGGGACTTAATACAGCGACAGTGTCTTGCCTGAAAATACATTCAAAGACTCATCATGGATCTTTCACGTAGGAATTTCATCTATCAGAGGAATGTTATTTGGGAAGGTCATCTTGGCTTTCTGTCTCTAAATGAGATCTTTACGTGGAATTCTTTGCAACCCCACCACCATCACTTTAAGTTTTAGTCTTTTCTTCTATAACATGTCTTGTTATAATCTGGTTCCAATTGCTTTGAAAGAAATAGAAGTATCAAGATATTTTTACTTTCCTGACATATAGAGCACTTCTATTGACTGATTAGAAGATCCTTGCCCTGAACCTAGTGCCCTGAACTCCATGACTTCTACACAATGTTCTGTGAAAGCCAACATTTTTCTTTTCCTTTTACTTTTCTTTTCCTGATTCCCGAAATCAAATGACTGCTGATTTAAATTGGTAGGAAAAAAAACAGTTATTGTAAAAGGCTGTGTTTGATTATATGGGAATTAGGGGGATTGTTTTGTTTTACTGTTTTTAATTACAAATCTCATGTTTGAAAACATTTAATTTTTTTGTTTGTTTGTTTTCAGAATCCCTTCCAAATTTGTTTTTTGTAAAAATGGAAAACCATAAAATACATTTAGAAACAGTTTTACTGTATGTACCGCTTTATATTAAATTAAAAATGTGACAACACATGTCAACAGCCCTAAAGCTTCTGCTGAATTATGGGCAAACTCCCCCTAAAAGTTTGACCTCCTTTGCTTTCTTCATCACTATGGACTTAATAATTTCTCTGCCTGCAACGTAGGGTTTAATCTTGCAAGGTCTTAAACTCAAATGCAAACATTCAGGTGCTTACATTTAGTCTGTGTGTTGGTGGGTTAGTTTCACAGGAATTTTCCTATCTCTGCACATGCCTAAAGCTCATCCCCTGCCCCCCTTACCCCTCTCTGACTCAGAACAGCCTTTTCCCTGTCCCTGATGGATGCAGTCCTGCCATGTTCATTGCCTGCTTGGCGTGAGATTTCAAAGGACATTTTCCTGGCCTGCTGTGGGTTTGTTTTGTGTTTCATTAACCTGTCCTCCTTTGCCAAAACCAGTTTGAACACTAACCTTTCACCTCGCTTTGTGCACTTCCCTCACTTCACCCCTCATTCAGAGCTAGTGAGAATTGCTAAAGTTTTCAAATGTTGTTTTCTCATCTTGCCATTGAGTTCCTGCCTTCAAGGAAACTTCCAGAAGCATGCAGTGGGCTACCTCATTATTTTCCTTCAAATACCTCCTTTTCCACCAAGCACTTCACAAACATTGCATGGTTTAGAAGAAAAAGCATAGGACTTAACAACACCTGAATCCTAAAAGCAAGACTTGGAGAATTACAGGAAAATGGACTCTAAAACAAATATGGTGGAAAATTCTGCCATCTGCCCTTTGGAAAGTGTTGGGTTAAATAGGTGTGATGAACCTTTACAGCCCCATTGTTCATGGATCAGAGGCTTCACATCTTCCCAACTTTTTTCCTTCCTAAGCCACAGAAAACACAAGAGTAATCCACTTTGCTATGACAGTCTTTACTCTAACAAGTCTGTATCACATGGGCTATTGTCACACTTTATGCTTTTCCAATTAACCTTGAAGTCTTCCCCTCCAAGGAAAATTTCTATTTTGCAGGACATAGCAAAACACCAGAATTTCTTGATAAATAGGAGTCATGTGGAGTAAGTGAGGTTGGCTCTCCAGAGAATTCCCTTTTAGTCATTTGAAAAACAAAAGAGAGGAACTAAAGAGAGAAATTTAACCCAAAAATATCCAGAATGATGTTAAAAGCAAAGGGATGTGGAGTAGTATCACACATTATCTTGTTTTAGTACCAAGTATGACCAAGCCCTGCCATTTTCAGGCACACAGGTTCAGTCTAAACTTTAGTAGGCATTCATCAGGAGAACAGGTTTCCATCTGACTGGGAAAAGCTAACAAGGTTGTTTCTGGTTAGGCAATAAACCCTGGATGCAGGATCCCAATGCCACATTTTCTTTTCTAAAATAATTTTGAGCACTGATTGCTGGAGAAGAAAAATAAGCAGTGGGGGTTTTTTAACATAAAACCACAGTAACTGTTGTAATAAAGCCTTTCTATGTCCAACAAAGCAGAGTAGGACAAATGAATAAATGTTCTCCCCATGGAATTTTCCAGGATAGCAAAGCTCGTGTTGATTTGCAGTCAACACTTCCTACCATTTTACTCAAACATTGAATCAAACAAGGATGGAATTAAATCATGCATTTGCACTTCATCACCCACTGAATATACTTTCACATACAGAATCCTTCCAAGTATATCACTGAGAGCCAGACACCATCTACCCCACACTGAGTCTATGCAATCAAGTCTCCATTGTAAACACAAATACAGAGCTGGCTGAGTGACGGATAGGCAAATTAGCTCCTGGGCTAAGCCCTGCAGGATGGGCTTAGCAAACTGAGAGAGTATTTGATATCTTTTAAAAAACCAAGGAAAAGAAAAATACAGAAAAAGAAAAATACAGAAAAAGAAAAATACATAAAACTCTCAATACAAGAATTACAGCTTCATACTACTCTTCAGTAAATACAGATGTCAGAAATAGAAGGTTGCCTTGGTGTCTTTGCCAGAGAAGGCAAGAAGCCATATTCATTTTTTTGAAAGACAAAGACTCCGGCTTTTATTTTGCACAGAGAGTCTTCATTGTTCTTTCACAGAGCTAAGGCACATTCCAAACTATGGGGCTCACTGAAGGTGTAATGCTCTTAAAAATGTTCCAGAAACCGATCTCCAAGAAACCCAGCCCCACAGCTCTAACCCAACCTTCAGATATGTGCTAGTCTCATCAGCTCTCATTGAATTCATCCTCAGCACCTTTGGCTCAGTGTAAAGGCTGACAAAATCTTTCAGAGCCTGTTCCTGAGAGTGTACTGAATATAGAGCTATGGTTCATACATCACTAGTTTGAAAACTATAAAGAATCAAGCAACACCTCCACCAGATACTTTTTACAAACAGCTACAATTAAGCAAAGCAGATAGGAAAGAGAGTAATTCAAATTTACTGTGTGATTGGACAACCAGGTGTTGGCACAGTTGATGTGTTGGTTTATTCAATATAGTAGACACCGCTGATGTCAGAAGAGAACAACATATGATTCACCAGCTTCCTGTAGATTTGAAGCATCACCAATCTTAGCCACTTAATCTTCCTTTATATGTAATTGAGAAGAGGAGACAAACTTGCTAATGGCACATCCAACTCCTGCATCCAGATCATTGATAAAGACATTGAACAGGACTGGACCTAGGCTTGAACTCAGAGGAACACACCTCTGGTGTCCAGTCACCAGCCAGACGTAGCCACATTCACCACAACCCTCTGACCTCTGCCCTTCAGCCAATTCACCATGAACCCACTCATCCCACAGCAGGACAACTCATCCACAAGGATGCTATGAATGACAGTTTCAAAAGCCTCACTAAAACCCAAAAACAGCTCCTTCCCCTCAGCCACTTGGAGGGTGACTGACATAGAAAGGTATCAAATTATTTAAACAGGACTTTCTTTTTGTGAATCCATGTTGACTGTGCATGGTGACTGTATTATTCTTTAAATGCCTTTCAACAGTGCTCAGTATCATCTTCTCCATAAGTTTTTACAGGAATTGAGGTTAGAAAAGCACATCTGTAGTTCTCTCGGTCTTTCCTCCTGCCTTTTTGTAGATTGGAATAGCACTGGCAAGTGTCCAGTCAACAGGGACTCTCCAGATTCCCAAGACCTTTCGTAGATGAATGTTATATCCTGCCATAACATTTGTTAGCTCCCTCAGAACTCTGGGATGAATCCCATCAGGCCCCATGGAATTGTGAACGCTCAGCTGATACAGTTGGTCCCTCACAATTTCAGTGTCCACAAAGGAAAAGTCACTGTTCCACACTGGTGGTCCTCCAACTCGAGGGACCAGGCAGCTCAGTAAGGAACAGTGACCAAATTGCATGTGAAGGTTTCATTTTGCCTTTGCTGGTCTCTTGAGCATTTCACAGTCATCCTGTGATGTGACAACAAAAATTCAGGAAGTTTCATCAATTTCAAACATACAAAAAAACAACTCCAGAGACACACAAGCTAACAACCCAGTATGGAAGAGATGGTAAGGCTGGAAAAGGTTCAAAGCAGGTAGAAAACATCTCCATGCAAGTGGAGTAAAACCAGCTTGTATGGATGCTTTTGTTTTGGAGGAGGATTGCAAGTGCCAGAGGCTTGAGTTTAGAAAGCTGGTGAGAAGCAATAGAAGAGTTCTCAAGAGAATAAAAGAGAAGCAACTATTTAAAAAATCTTGTGAATGCTATAACATCCAATAACCATTGAAATAAAATGGAGAAGAGTTTTGGAGATGCTGATTTTGTTTCAGCCAATTTGGTTACTTGGTACTTTTCTTGAGGGCTCACCAAGATAAAAATCTCTTCCATTGGAATCAAGTTCTTCAGTCAAAAAAGTCATGGAGTCACTCAGATTTTACCTGTACCTTCTCCTCACTCATAATATTTGTTGGGATTTTTTTGTAATGCTCTATATGTGTCAGAAAAGTTAGACCATTCCCAGGTAAATGTATGTGGGAAATTAGCACAGACCTACCTAAAACTTTGCTAAGGAGCTGTCAAATTGGTAAAATTTACAGAAAGGTACAATTCCATCTGATCCCACAAAAAGTGATCTGCTACTGCCACAGTTCCTTATCAGTGAAGAAATTTTATCCCATCTTCCTCGGTATCTCTGGCCGTGTAGGACACTAGCTGAGAACGGAAAAGACAAAAGCTTCACCAACCCTTGCTTTCTTGGCTTGCAGCTGAGCGGTGCTGGAGCCTCTTCCAAGCTCTCTCTGAAATCTGAAAGATTTGTTTCTTCTTACTCTTTGTTCTTTTCTAAAACAACCCAATGGGGAAAGCTAAAGGAACATCTCTCTCCTTTCTCACCACCAGCTTGGCCACCATCTGCCCTCTGCATCCAAGAAACAAAGCAGGGGGGAACACAGCATCAAGAGACATTTTGTAATATAACACTTCCTACCCCTTAGGTAAACAGCTCCTGGAAGTTGCCAAGGTGATGATTTAAAACACCTACTGCTCTAAAGATTTCTTTTTCCATTAAAATCCTTCCTGGATTGCAACAATCCAGGCTTTTATAGATTTCAGTTAGGAAATGTGTTGCTTTACTTTGTGCAAAGAATTGGGGGGTTGGGGTTTGGGGTTTTGGTTTGTTGTTTCCTGGGGGAAGTTGTGTGAGGGCTTGGTTTGGTTTTTGGTTTTTTGGGTTTTTTGTGGGATAGTGTTGAATTAGGACTGAACAGGGGCACTGGGCACTGCAGAGAAAGAATGAGTAATTTTGAGTGCACAAGTCTGCGTCGTGTCAAAGTGAGATAAGTCCATTGAAGAGAAATGCACTGAGGAGACACAGCAACAAATTGTGACTCAGGAAGTCTCTGAAGGGGAAAGCACTAGAACATCAGGAGGGAAACCTCGGGGAACAACTTCACGAGGATACTCACCCTTTTTTATTCTCCCCTGGATATCCACTTCAAACCCAGGCCAGCAGAACCTTTGATCTTGCACAGCTTGACTGTGAGGGTCTAGTGAATGGTTGATACTTAACACATGGAGTGAAAAAACAGGGCTGATGCACCTACTGAAGAAAAATTGGTTCTGAATGAACCAATCACAAAAGAGGATAGAACACTGAAGGTGCATTTGAACTTTCTCTTGAGCCAACTGGTTGTGTAAAAAGGCCCTCTGGAATAAAGGGACGGAGCTGTTTTTTTTCTGTGGCATCTTCCCTGATCTGAACCTCCAGGACTTACAGCGCTTTTGCCAGTGAGGAGGTAAAGCACCTTTGCATTGTCAAAGGCAAGCAGGTTGTACAGTGCATTGCTGGATCACTTGAATGTTATTAGAATGGACAGAAAGGCATGGACCCCTCTCCCAGGGTGTGGGTGATGCCCTGAAGATATCCCTAAGGGTTCTGGCTTAGCCATGAAAGAGCCTCATCTTTATGCTGAGTCCAGTGTCCCATTCCAATCCGTCTACCCCCTTGTATCCTCACAGCTCGGCAGGAAACTCTTTGGCACAAATTTATATTTAGTCACTTTTTTAAAAGGAATTCTGTGCCTGGAGGGATGTCTATCTTGGTAAGTAATATGAATTCATCTCTCTCTCTTTATACAAAATATTTTCCAACCTTAAGAGAGGAGTTTCCATAGCAGAACCATAATCTAAATGAATGACCTCATTATAACAATCACTCTTAGAATCATAGAATCATTTAGGTTGGAAAAGACCTTTAAGATCATTGAGTCCAACCGTGGACCCAGAACTGCCAAGACCAGCATTAAACCATGTCCCTAAAGTCTTTATAAATGAACACAGTTCATTTTTATCTACGAAGTAGGACTGATAGTCTCTGTTCTGACACTAGACATTTTTGGGTTTCATAAATGTTGCTTCATGTTTGATATCTGAATGGGTAACAACCCATCCTCCATGAGAAATCAACCTCCTAAAGTCTGAGTTTGAACAAGCCCTTGGCAGTGCTTTTAGCTCTAAGTACTTTCTTTGAATATGAACACTGCAATATAATCTCTCTGTTGTTACCTGGCTGAGCTTCAAGAGTGGGGCAGCCACTTAACAAATGAGATATTTCTAAAGAGAAAGAAAGAGGGAGCAAGAAATCAGTTATGAGAGACAGCTCTGCATTGCCTTGGGAATTAAAAAACTAATGACCCCATAGCTAGAGGAAAATACTTTATTGTCTTCTCCTATTAGAAATCAGCCAAGCCAAATTCAGTCCAACTAATTATTATGCCAACCACCTACAGCAGAATGTGCCTTACGAAGTTACTGGCAATGGAAGGTAATCAGTCACTCTTTAGAGCCTCACATCAGAGCCTGGAAAGGGACTTTGCAAAGCTTCCTGTCCTCCATGCCAGATTATGAACCTATAGATCTGGGCTAGCAGGCACATCTATAGGTCCTGGCCAAAGTCTGGTGTCACCATGGAAGGGTTTTGAAGCAGAAGTAGGCTCAGCAGGGAATGTGAGCTGCACTGTGATGTCAAGAATGCAGACAGTAACAAGCAGAGGAATCAGAGGAATCTTCACTTATACTGCCTCTACAGACTCACCTAAGCCTTCATCCTGAATTGTCCCCTCTTTACCAATGTTTCCAACTTTTGGTATTACTTGACCAGTTTATTCTCAGCCCCCTGTTTAGCAATTCTGCAGTGCTGCTGTCATTTTCTATTCAGTGACACATGAACTGAAACCGCACTCCATCAATCTTGCATCAGCCAAAAACGTGTTTGACAGGTTCACCCCCTTCTGAGAAAGCCCAGCTACCTCTGCTTCAGCCTTTCTGATATGGAATTGCTTACAGAGTTTCTTTGCCATGGAGATCAGGCATTGACCCTGTAGGAATGGCATTCAAATAGAAATGCTTATTCCAGTCTCATTGTGCACTCCAACCTTTCCTATACAGTGAATTTTTCCATTAAAATTTTTTGCAATCCTATTCAACAGACATATGTCTATCTGTCAAAATAAGAATCTTCATATCATTCTAAAAATTTACTTTTTACTCCCACAAAATTTGACAAAGACAAATTTTAGTATTTCCCCCCAGGGTCTTAGATTTTCAGTATTTTTTAAAATCATATTTTTAGATGCCAATTGTGGCAGTTTTGTCAAAATGTCTGCAAGAGACAAGGGGGAGACGTGCAAAAAAAAGTAGACCATTCCTGCTGACACCATCTCTTAATCCGTTTCTGTGAGATCTCTTTGCCATCACAGAGCACTCTCTAAGGAAACACCTCCTGAGGAAAGGGACTTCTGTGGTTTCAGGAAAACTGAGGGGAAAATAAATTTTGTAGTGACCTACACAGCCATGCAAACATGACAGTCTGGAGGTTAATGAGCTGCTGTAAAAGTCCCTCAAGACTGTTCTGGCCACAGTGTCCAGAGCTCCAATTTCAGAAAAAACAACCATGTCTCACTCCTGCTCTTGACCTCAGCAGAGAGATGAGGGTGAGAGACACCAATCGCTGCTTCCTTCACCCCACGACTTCCAGGACTGACCCTACAGTCTCCCCTTACCCCATCTGAATTTGCAAGCAATTCCCCATGCACACTCCTGCCCTCCATTTGAGGTTTCAGAGTGACCCAGTGAAAGAAAGAAGCTGCACATTAATTAAATCCACATCTGCTACAGCAAATATTGCTGCTGCTAGCACTGCAGAGAAATGATATAAAAAGACCCCAGGCCATAAGAGAAAAATTCACTTGATTTCCTTCCAGTGCTGCTGACTCAGAGCTGTCTCCCCTGTCCTTGATCTCTATCTCTTTGGCTTGCCCTCTTGACCCCATCACTCCTGGGTTTCTGACTGGCTCATTTTCAGCCTAATTCTCTTCTCCTTATTCAATGCCTGTTGTATTCCTGCCTGTCTCCCAGGTACAGCAGGAACATGCTCTTCACCCCCCATCTTTGAATATATGAGCCCCTCTTCCTACATTCAAACTTTGATGGCACGGCCTGTTTCGCATTTTTAATGTCCTCAACATCCTATTTCATTGGGTGAGATGTGTTAGTACATAAAAATATGGACTTAAATGTTAACTGTAATTCTTGGCTTTTAACTGTTAGCACAAGCTTGCTGGGGTGTATTTAGAATGCCAATTAGCAGCTTTTCAGGCAGGTTTAGGACAAGCACTTGCCAGAGACCATTCCCTGAAGGCAATGTGAGCTGAGGGAAGGAGAGGAGGAGCAACCCCTTGCCATTTGACCTCTGGGCTGGAGATCGATGCCTAACCTGTTTTATTTGGAAATGCAGCAGTGCCCTTGCAGTCTGGTTCATTCTGTTGCCATTGACAATCATCGTGATGGGTCCATTTGCTGGTGAATGGCTCTTATTTGCCTGCTGTGACAATCCCTTCAGCTACTGCACTGGGCCATCATTCAGTTGTTTTGTGTTGCTACTCCTGTGTCTCCTGGAACACATCACCACTGGTCATGTCCCTCCGGGATCTGCCCTCCTTTCACCCCTTTATTTAACATGTTTGGGCTTTCCTTTGATGACAAGCAATCACTCAGCATCCATTTCTGCCTCCCAAACCTGCCAGTTCCCAAAAGCTGAACTGGTCTTTGCCCAATTTTGCTGTTACATCTCCATGGGACTATCCAGCAGCCAAATCTAACAAGAGGTACACTTTTCATTCATGTCTGGCAGATTAATTTACAGCCTTGTGTGGCAAGATCAGAGAAATAAAATACAATTTTCGGTAGAAATTTCAAATAAGATTGCATAAAAAAATAAAAAAAACCCCATGCATACCAACTATTTTTTCCAACCTTCTTTCATCATCAGTTGACATCTCCATCTAAGATGTGTATTGCAGCTCAGACAGGAACTGGGTAAAATAACTATTGATTAGGATCAAGTGCATTTCTTTGCATGAAATTTAAATTTGTACATTAATGGTCTTTTCCTCCCTAATAATGTCTGTTAATTATCGTTTTTCTTCCACAGCCATGGTGGAATATCCTCTGTGTTGCCTTCCAAATGTCTGAGGCATATCTAAATTCTCTGATTATTTTGCAGTATCTGACAACATGGACCTTCCACCTTAAGCATTTGGCCAGGTGTTCTCCATCACTGCAGCTACTGCAGACTTTGCTTCTTTCTGGGGTTTTAAATCTCAGCTCAATAGTTTTGGAATAATCATTTAGGTAAGAATCATCTCTCCTGCCCAAAGCTTAATATTTGTCATCCAAACTCTTCAATGACTTTTATGGTCTTCCTTTTGCCTGCATCACCTCTTTATTTTCTTCCCCAAACTTTTGCTCCCGCAGCTCTGAGCCTGCCTTTCTTTCTTCACTGCTCCTTCCCAAATCATTCTCATGACATCCCACAGTGTTTCACCACAGGGAGCTTTCTGGGAGTGTATACCGATCTATCTTCTTCATTAAAAACACAAGACATTTCATGGAAACACACACTCAATAAACATTGTTATATTGTAAACTGAACCTGATTAGATTGAAAATCAAATCCAAATACACAGCACGCTTGACAATTTTGTGTCAAAGAAGATCCATGTTTTATTTTAAAATAAATATATGTCTATGTTTTTAAATAGATACCCTGAAACTCACAGTATTTTGATCTTCAGAGAGGTTTCTCCTCTGCATTAGCAACAAACTCACATAAAGGAATTTTCTAGGGTCTTTTAAAATTGAAAACACAAGCTTTTATTTTTCCTATATTGCTGCTTCTGTCTCAGAAGCTGCATGACCTAACTTTTCATGTTTTGTGCCTATTGGTTTTCATTCCATCTTGTAATGGCAATTCAAATGACACTGCAAGGATTTTTTGTCAAGATACAGAATGATTAAGATAAAGCTACTTTATTAATTGCATCAAACTATTTAAAGATGCTCACTGTGTTTAGGGACAGAAAGGAAAACAACCTTCTGGTGCTGTTGTTTCAGAAAAGGAGGTATGGTAGGCAATATACAGATTAATACACTCACATGATCTCAGAGGACTTATATATTTTTTATTCTTCTTATCTCTGCTCTTGTCCTTCAAGGAAATGAAAGATTCCTCAATGATAAATTCACCATTAAGTTTACCCTATGCTGTTGTTTAATTATATTCAAACATTAATTAAAGAAGAGGTTAGTTATATTGGCACTGGTAACTGCTGAAGGTATGTTAGCCTTAGTATTGCAGTAATTTCAGTTTCTTGAGTATGCTTCCAACAAAGGGATTGTTCAATCCTAATAAATATGTATAAGTCTCATTTTTAGAAAAGGTAAGCAATTATTCTATCAAAATTCAACTGCTCAATCTTTGCAAAGCCTCTGCTCTCCTGCCCACATTTACTTCACCCTAGACATCCTACCTTTGAATCAATATCCACAATAATAGCAACAAAACATGCTTTCTTTACCTGTTTGAGCAGCAACCAGCATCATTATTACAATCATTCTTGGTACGTACTTAAAGAATGCTATGGTGCCATGCAGCAGTGCTGCTTTAGGGAGCTCAGATAAAATGAGCATGGATTTATGCATCAAGGTTAGTCTCATTTCTGGGAACAGTGGGAACGGTTCATGCTAAAACTAAATGTTGAAATACCTTATAGGACACTGCAGGATAGAGCATGGATTAGAGTACACAATGAACTTCAACTGGAGACACATCTACAGGGACTTCTGTAAAATTTCAACAGGGGAATCACCCTTTGGAAGTGCCAGCAAATCTGGATGCCTGTGGCACACGGCACCACCTGACCAGAGTGGTCTTCTCCTAGGCTTTAAACCATTCCAGCCATCTCTCAAAAATACAATTATCCTCCAGGTTTTCCACCTATTTTCAATCTTTGTGGATGGCAGTGGTACAGTAACATCTTCAGCAGGGACAACCTGTCAGGCACACACCCACCACTATTCTAATTCGGGTGTCATGAAGAGCTGCATCAAATGCTGTGCCTATTTTAGGGATGCACAGTCCCCTCCACCCCTCCAAGATGCATCCGTTCACCATGCCCAAGTTCCTGCTGTGATCCAGTCTTTTAATAGCTATACAGCACAAGCCAGTGAAGTCTGTCTAACACTGTGCTGCTTCTCTCCTCTGAAGCACTGCTGCTCAGAAAGTACGACTTCCTGATTTACAAGTTGCTTAAAACTTTTTAAAAACAGATAAATAAATAGGAATCATCAGGTGTCCCTGGTCCCCTGTGAGCAAGCCTTCTCCTCAGACAGCGAGTGACCCAGGGACAGGCACAGCCAGCCTGCAATGCTGCAAAGAGGCTGACACTAATGCAGTTGGATGTTCCCTTTGAACAAAACTTGGCTGCTGGCATGCATTCTGCTTTGAGACAGCACCAAGACGACAGCTCTGACAAATGCCTTGAAATTCAGTGCCCGTGGCCCTGCCCTTGCTGTGCTGCAGCCTGTAGCAAAGAACGGTGACAGTTCAAATGGCTGGCTGGCAGATACATTCACAATACATTAACATTTTGTTAGAATCCTGCCAAGTGTGTCTCTGGTCTCAGTGGGAACTAACCAACTGCTTCAGCTACATTTGGACGGGACAGCTGCTTCATCAAAATATCCCATCTGTGAATGCTTTTGCAGAGTGCACTACATAGCAATAGCCTTTTTCACCCCTTTCAAAATGTATCTTTCCTGTTAGAAAAGTCTGGTTTAATCGGCATTTGTCCAGTGTTCGACTATCTTATGTCCAGTTCACAAGAAACAAAAAAATCTCAATTTCACAAAGTCCAACACAGAGATCATAAACTGTTCAACGTCTTAGAGCAGCTCCACCAAGCCCTGGTTCATGCCTACATTCTGCCCCCAGAAGTATGTAGGGATTTCCTTAATGGAAGGTCAAATTACTCTGACACATCTAAAGTCCAGCTGCCTCTTTGCACACAAGCAGAACCTGTGAGGCAGCCCCTGAATTACCCAAAAGGTGAATTATCTCACCTTGATTAGTTTCACAGAAGCTCTCTGTCTGCAGAGAGGCTCCTGCTTTCCTGCAGGGAGCTCCTGACACGGCCTCAGATGTGTGTGGTGTCAGACAAGGGCATAAACAGGAAAGTCAGCAAGAACTTCAGTGCTTAAGTGCATCCTCCTCACTCCTTTGGAAAAACAGTGCAGTCTGGATGTATTTGAAATCATCAGCTCTCTAGTGTGTTATGCAGAAACTCCTCTTCCCATTTTACAGCTCTGGGTCCTCCACTCCTGTTAAGACTTGTTGACTCAGGGCAGCAATGAAAAGTTTTGAATTTTAGCTCAGCATGATAGCTCTAAACCTTTTGCCAACTCACCAAACTCATTTAAAGCCACAAAATTTGGTTTCCAATTCTGACACACAGAAATAGGATTGCAGGTATTGAAACATCTGTTTCCCACTGTGAAATAGTGTTCCTTGGCTTTGGAGTTACTGCTTTGGAGCTGATAGAAGCTGCTCTCTGGAAGCCAAGAGTCCCACTCTGACAGCACTGTAGCAACCCTAATTCCAGCCTTCATCCCATGGGTATGGAAGGTGTCCCTGCCCATGGCAGGGGGGTTGCAATTACATGATTTTTGAAGTCCCTTCCAGTCCAAACCATTCTATGATACTGTGGACCCTGTTCCTCTTTAATTCATGCTACACTGGTTGTAGCTTTCTAGACTGAAATGGCCATAGAAACAGCCAAGAATCAAGGCACTAAGTTTCTGTTCACATCAGGGTCCAGGGATCAGAAATGAAGGTAAATGAAAAAAATATAGAAAAAGAAGGTCAGGGTGCAATTGGACCTGCTGTTTTGCCAGGCATCATATCTGCATGGTTGCTTAACATATTACACTGAGTCCATTCCCAGCTAACAAGTTGAACTGAAAGCACAGAGAGGAAGAGGAGGGAGGCACAGATTCAGAGATCAGCCTTCAGCTGCAGACAAGTTCTGTTTGTTTTTCACAGTATATTTTCAAAGAACAAATCAGATGTCATCTTAGGCAATCAATACAGTAACTCCAAGCATAAATCCAAGTCAGCAAAGCAGCAAGGATTTATGCACAGAGCTATCAGATCCATAGTATTTACTCCAAGTGTAACACAAATAGCATTTTAGATTGTTGTCAAGAAGACAGATGGTATAGGAGAAAGGAGCAAGTTGAAAATTACCTTTTCAACTGGAAACCAGCCCTCAACGCTGTAAGGTCCAATTTCAAAGAGGTTTGAGTGAACAGAAACAGCTCAAAGGGGTCACAGGGTATTACAGACACAACCCTAAAACCAGTCTATTAGCAAATCAGCAAATTGATTGTGGCAAGAATGGACCATAAAGCAGTGTACACACACAAAAGGTAAAATAAATTAGAGTTCACTGACCAGGTATTGTCTTCCGTACCTCCAATAGTAGCAGGTTATAAATCTGCCCATAACCTATTCTTAAATACTGTACTGTAAAATCATATAATTATAGAATCATAGAATCTTAGAACGGCTTGGGTTGAAAGGGACTTTAAAGAGCATCCAGTTCCAACCTCCTGCCATGGCAGGGACACCTTCCACTAGACCAGTGTCAAAGCTCCATCCAGCCTGGCCTTGAACACTTCCAGGGACTGAGCAGCCACAGCTTCTCTTGGCAACCTGTTTGAGTGCCTCTCCACCCTTAGAGTAGTATCTACTCTAAACCTACTCTCTTTCAGTTATCCAAAATCTGCTGCAGCCTGGAGAGCTATTAGAAGATTTTGTAGAAACTTACCCATTCTAATTTATAAGTGCCCATTTTTCCCTTTTTTCCTGATGGCTCTGATTGCCCTTGGCTGAAGGACTCAGCTAGTTGTGAACCAAGACCCATCCTGGTGCAGGACAGCTGCATAACCCTGGTTCTGTGTTCCTAACAAAAGTGCTGGGAGGTGGTAGTGAATAAGTCCATCCTCACAGTGAGAACACCCAAGAGTTAAAACCATGCAAGACCAGAAAGGTGAAAACAAAGACAGAAAAATAATAGCTAATTAGCTAGCAGTGCTAGCAGTCAAGAGGGAAAAAGTATTGACACCAAAAAGGTATGAAACCCTAATTAAAAAACCAGGCAATCAGAAGATGGCAGCAGCAGGGACCAGGCTGTTCCAGGGAGCAATGGAGATGAGCCCTTCCCGCCTGATTGATGAGCGCCTGGCCACCAGGAGCACTGTGGTGAGCATATTAATGCTCAGCCTGCCAGCTCAATAAACAGGTGTCTGTCTTGTCTATTAGCCAACAAAGAATTGCTGTGCACTCCTTCAGTGGCCCACAGCCTGCTTGGAGGGCCTCTGTGTGCACACTAAACTTGTCAGAGTCAAATGTGCTGGAGAACAAGAGCTACGGTCCACCAAGACAATCATCCACACAACCAAGTCTCCACAGTAGGTCAAGAATCCTTCTCTCTGTGCCTTCTCCCACTTGCAATCACCCTTTCCTGTGCTCTGACCAAGAGGTCAGCTAATTCTGGCTCTGAGGCAAAACAAAAGGAGGAGTGAGTCAGGGCAGCAATGATTTCTGGATCACTGGTGCTGTATTTCCTCCTCCCATCACAGCTCTCACACTACTGCTCAGGTATAGCTTCAGAGGGATAGATCTTCCCTTGGCCTAAAGGATCACTGAGCAGTAAATAACATTCCTCGGTTCTGACACAGCTAGACACCCTCAAGCACCTTGCAGCAGAATTTCATGTTTTCTACTGGAGTCAAATCAAATTATTTGTTGCTGCACTTCTCAAAAATCTGAGAAAAAAGGAAAAAAAAAATCAGGCGCCTTTAGAAAAATAATCACTGTGATGAAAACTGAAAGAATATAAAACAACATGTGGAAATCTCTAAGTCAGAAAAAGAATCTAAAAAATAACATGACCAAATAATAAGAGGCATTGAGAGGTCAGATGGTTTGAACACTACTGTGACATTAGTAGTGTTGAAACTTGGTTATCAAAAATTACAAAAAACACTCTTCTTTTTATTTTTGTACTGAAATAAAGGTGCTTAAGCCTGAAACAAAGAAAATAATCTTTTAAAATCAAGATCTATTGATTTTCACCTGGCTCTGAATTTATCTCTTTTCTCTAATTAACAGCCTGTGTCACTGGAAGAGACGAACACTAATGGCACAAGACAACAGTGTCACCTCCTACTACAGAGTAAATCTTGAAGGAAAAAATCAAAGCAGTTGTTTAAAATAAATCAACAGCCATGGCTGAGTTGGCTGTCTGCATGGCAGATATTTATTGCCTTTCACAATCTTTATAGAAGGACAATATCTGACACCAACTGGTTAAAATAAATCAAGAAAGATGCTTCCAGTGAAATAAACAAATAATACCATTCTGGTTTTGGGGTTTTTTTCTGGTTAAGGTAGAAACAGTCTTTTGAACAGAGAGAGCACAGCACGAAGATGTTTAAATCACAGCCCTCAGTTGTGAATTCTACCCTGAGTCAACTCTAGTGTCAATTTAACAATATGTACTGCTATTTCATTTTTATTTCATTTCATGTTTCATGTTATCCAGGAATCACACTATATAATTTAAAAGGGCCAGTCGTATGGAATCTCCTTTTCCAGGCACAGAGTGCCCAGCTGAGCCTGAGCTCCAGTTAGAGACACCTCAGACATGATCCCACTGTCCCCATGAGCACTAGAAACCATAAAGCACTGAAGGTTTTCTGCCCTAAGGCTCAAATCCAAGAGGACAAGCAGCATTTTGGGATACCTCCCAGCTCCTGCTCTTCACACAGGAGGCCCAGCATGCCCAAAAAGCTCAGATGTTTTCCAGTTTAGGCAAAAGTGTCTCCTGCTGCAGGTGCCATCTCCCAGCCTAGGCTTGCTGGCAAGCACGTCTCCAGTGCTGGGCACATGAGCCTGGCAGACAGTCCAAAGTCAACCTTCATCCAAACATTCACATTTACTTTTAAAGTTTGGTGTCCTTGGATTATCAAAGACTTCATTTTTAACCTTTACAAGAGTTAACACAAGGATCCTGCAATCTGTTAAAAATATATTTTTCATTGACACAGACTTAGTTTTTTGATGGGAACTGAGTGCAATATTAACAAATATGACAGAGTAGTAGCTAGTCTCAGGGTACATTTAAGAGAGGATTACAAAGTTTAGCAAAGGTCACAGATCTCCCACTGCAGGCATGTGTGGTTTCCAAGATAAGACCAGCGGGAACAATGCAATCATCTATTCTTAGCTACTCCATGACGTTAGACCCTTTCACTCGGTGCAGCAGGGAAAACCCTTTTTCTTTAATGTGTTCCTACCTCTGAATTCTTTAAACTGTCATTGAACTAGGTCAAATATTTTCTAAGAGATATAGTACTGACCCTATTTAAGATTGCATCTGGGCCAGCCGAGTCTGGTGTTTCATACAAAGAGCTTTCTAAAATAAATGTTCATGATCTTTTCTTCTCAGTTTGTGTGGCAGTTTTCAGGAAGACTAAAGATCAGCACCTTCAAGCAATGGTATAAAAATTCAGCTTTTTTGTCACAAGATCTGTGCCCTGTCTTTGACCAAAATGCCATCTGCTTTCCTTGAGAATAATGAAGCTTCTGACTTTTCAAATCTCAGTGCCAAGCATCTCTCACAACAGTCAGAACAATTCTTGATGCCTGTGGTGACTCCTTCCTTCCATGCTGTACAGAGGCTGGAAGACTGAAACAAAGGATTACAGTCTCAGAAATCAGTTCAGATTTCATGGAAGAAGAAAACATTCCTTTTAATGGGCTTATATATACATATCTATGTGAGAGATCCAGATATATAATGTACAGAGATGTGTTTAAGTGCATGTAACAGGAACTTGTTTTATATCTCTCCCCTGGTAGCTGCCAGGCAGCTGCATCTCATGGCATCCTGGTAAAGCATGGATACACAGGCTTGTTATTTGCTGGGTAAAGAAGCTTGTGACACAAATCTGCTGCCAAAATCTCATTCTGGTTGAAGGTAATTAAGTCATTGTCCTCAGCAAGAGGGCCTGAGTGACAAGCTAGGGGTCATGGCAGAAGCCCATGACACAGAAATGAGTCAAACTCCCATTTTTCCACACAGCACCGGACTGTGTTTCCTATGAAAGTCTACAGAAGGTAGAAAATCAGCAGTGGGCATGAGAACTGAGAAGGTTTAATTTTCTCATGAACCTGACATGCAGTATTAAAACTGAAATTTCTGCATTTTCATTTTCCTTGTGGCTTTGTATTTCTTTTGTTCACCTGCTTTTCAATGTGCATTATTGCAGAGGAACTGCTGACAGTCACTGCTTCAGGTGTGGGACCTTATCACAGCAGGATTAACTAAACCACAAAGGCAGAGTCTGTACAGCATCAACCCCCTTCCTCTTCATATCCCAGAAGCAGATGGCAATACAAAATGAATTTTCTCATATTGTTAAAGCTTATGCTTTTTCACCTGTGAGAAGGATTTTAGCTTTGCTTCAAGGAGGGAGCTGATTTTACAATCACAATAGAAAATATTAATAGGCTCTACAGCAAGGTGACTAATATGTTCTGTAAGTTTGTGAAAAGAGGGGATTTTTTTTTTAATTAAAGTTTCAAGAACTGTTTTTGCTTTTCACACAGCCTTATGCTAAGACACCTGTATATTATTAGTGTGAGTTCTTGCAACACAAACGTATAATGATACAATCCCATTTTGGATCTGCTCTTTCTCCCACACACAGGCTTGGAACTCCCATGATATTTGGATATGTTAGGCTGGTGCATGACAGATTTATGAATTTCAGGCTATCACAGGATTATCGCCTGTGGCAAGGCACTGAGCGTGATACAGCCAGAACTTTCTCAAGATCTTTGAGATATAGTAGTAAAGAACCCCTGCCAGAACAATGCAATGAAAAAATTGTGCAAGAAATATGAGTTCTTTCAAAAGATTTCCCCCTGCAAAGATGCTTCTTTAGAGTGAAGGAGTGTATCACATGCAAGGTATTAGTCTGAGGGTGAGGTTAAACCGACTGCTATCTCACTAAGGATACGCCTACAGCTGAATGATTTCAAAGAGGCCCCAAAAATGCAGAAAACTCATTTTTAGTTCCGATAAATATAGAAACTATTGGGGTTTTTGCTACCTTTAGATACAATGCAATGAATCAGAAGATTGTGGGTGTTGTCCAGAGAAGTTGTGAACATTCTTTCCCTGGAAGTGTTCAAGGTCAGGCTGGACAGGGCTTTGAGCAACCTGCTCTGGTGGAAGGTGTCCCTGCCCATGGCAGTGGGATTGGAATGAGAGGATCTTTAAGGTCCCTTCCAACCCAAACCATTCTGTGATTCTATGAACAGACATGGAAAACTGTGTCCTCCTTGTGCCTGCAATGGTAAAAGCAAATTTCTCCCAGACAACCTACTTCCGTCCATGGCCAGATCTTGGGCTGTACAGGAAAGTTATTTTCAAGGTGAAAGCCAGCATGGACAGCCAGTACCTCAGCCAGCCCAACCTCCTCCACTCATGCTCTTCCTGCTCCAAGTGACCTTTTGATGCTTCTCCAAGTTCAGTCCTAAGCAGACATATGTTAACTAACACAAAAAAAAAACTGTTCTGAAGAAACTCCATGGGGAAACGACATTCAGACAACTTCCTGAGACAGATTAGCTCTGAAAAAGATACTTAGTCAGCATTTTCCTTAGCCTTTGAGCTTTGCAAAATAATGTTAAGGGGAATACTGTGGTTCTAGTAATGACTTCTTCCCAAAAAACTATTTAAGAAGGCAAGGGGATCAAGTTTTTGGGGCTCTTTCTGATATGTCCTGGAAATGAACCATGATCCCCACTCTTCTTCCTCACAGATATAAGACAATAAAACCTCTTCCTCACTCAAAAATGAGACTGGGTTGGAGTTAGGAATGACTGACTATAGAATAGTAAGTCTCCCAAGTCATATTCAAGTCCCTCAAGTAATTTTTTTTTCTATTCTTTTTTTTCTAGAGAACTCTGAAGGATGCTTCCATGATACATTGGAATTTGATCATGCAAAATAAATGGACACCCGCAATCTCCATCTTTGTGGCTATTTTTTTCATTAACATGTTCATTAATAATTGGTTTGCTTTTACTTCGTATTGATTATGTACTAGATCTTCACAGCAGTAATGCAAATGTGGAAATCACCTTCCATTACTGAGACATTTAATATAAAAGGATGTCTGGAACAGATTAGATAGCCATATCAAACTTGTATGAAGGCGTAGCTATCAAAAAAGCACTGTTGTTTACATGTTTTTTTTATTTTTAATTTTTATTTTTTTAAGTTCTGTGCTGGTGCCTTTATCACAATGACAAATTTTGTGTAGAAGACTCTTCCTCATTCACATACTTGTTCACAGAGTCATATGTTCCACCAAGCTTTCCGCTTCTGACTTGCTTTTCTGCCATGATAAATCTGTAGCAATTATTCCTATTTAAATGCAGGTTGAGCTCACCACAGGCAGAGCTCGTGTGTTGGTCATTACTGTGACACAGCTGGTCTCCAGGGCACATGGCTGTACATGCACATACTCTCTTTGAGAGCTATTCCTCTGCATCATTAATAGCTGGCATTGATAAAACATAGAGTTTAGCATTATTTAGTAATTATTTTTTTGAAAATCACATAAACTGCAGTACTACTATCACACATTAGCTGTATTATTTTAGAATATTTGCCATTTTTCTTAAAATACCGTACTGTAGAAACAGAGGTCTAAAGTGAAAATTTTGTTCTCTTGTAGCATATTTAATACTTATTTTTAGGGAAAAATCTTTCAAATGTAATCCCTAAAAAAATAGATAGAAAAAGAACCCAGGATAATTTGGCTCTGATTATTTTTAACACCTTATATTGACAACTCTGAAATAAGAGCCTTTGATTACAGCTGCTTCTAAAAGAAATCCCCCCCCAGACAAACACAGGTATCTATGTGCTCACTGATTTCTGTCCCTTTCAGTGTGTCTGTCTTCACCTCCACTAGCTGATGTTTGTTACTAATGAACTCTCAAGAACAACTCCCAAGTTTTTCTTGAAATGGTTTAAGTTTCAGTTCAGTCCCAAATTGAGGATGCACAACACACCATGGAAAGCATTTTTTATAAGATCCATCTCTTTACAAAATATACTTCGGTTAGTGTGTGAATCCGCTGAATTGAACACAAAGATAAAGAGGAAAGATATTTAGAACTAAATGTTTGAAATGAAGCACTCAAAGAGCTTAAAAATTTGGTTTACTACATCTGTCAAAGAAAGGTTGCTTTCTACTTACACTCAGACCAGAAGAAAAATAAGTCTGTTTATGCATTTCTCACAAAAAGATTCATCTGTGTTTGATAAAAACTCGTGGTGCACACCACTGGAATATTTCTACATCCCAGGTGGGAAAAAGAAACTCTTAAAATGGTTCCCAGTTTTTTTAAAGAAAATCTCCCTGACAGTCCATTATTTCCATCAGTCTGAGGTCCATCCATCCCAATTCCTCCCACCATCTCTGTCTCAGCAAGTTCATCTCCTGATCTACATCCTCTCCCCACAACACCAACTCTCTTCCACACTTTGTTTTCTTCTCACCTCCAAAACGAGTAGGTGATGCTGGATGTCAGTGGGATGGGGGCAGAGGAACAGAAAGCACAGAACTGCAGGTGCCTGCAGCTCACCTGATTTGGGCTGGCCCTGGCTGGGGGCTGGGAGTTTGGCTAAGCAGAGGAGGGGGCTGCGTGAGGACATGACACAGCTGCCACAGCAAATCATTCCCAGCCCCAGTCCCACCTCCTCCCTGGAGAAATGAAGACAACAGTGGAGGTAGAACAGGATGAAAAAGCAGGGAGAAGCAAGAAAAGCTATCGAGTCACCCCAGCCTGATTTGTACCTGCAGGATTTCTTACTTTACTGGTTGGGTACTCTGGATTAGACCACACATATTAGTGAAAAAAGCAGAAAATTAAGACCAGGGTGGAAGAACAAAGCATCATAATTCCAAATGCTTCCAAAACACCAATGCTTTTAACACCTATTGACATGAATTATGGTTGTCTTCTTGGAGTAACACCAAGAGCAATGCTGTAAGTGCTATTTAAGATACTTTGACTGGACTGAAAATATTTACAGCTTCTGCATTAGTGCATATATTAATTGCTTTTGTAGATTTATTGTCCTATAGAGTTCATAAGTACTGGTACAGCCAACAGTGGCAGATGTTTTGTTTTGAAGTTCTGATAAAACCCAATCAGAATTAATTTAATAAGATCAGTTTTCAGTAAACATCAGGAAGCTTCCCCATTAAAATCAAGTCTCTTTCAGGAAGGTTGTGCTGGACAAACAGGAGCTCAACATCAGTGATCACACATCAGATCTTAACCCTTTTCTGACCCTACCAACCAGTCCAAGTCTATTTCCCCCTAACAGACCCCACCATTTTAGCCATTATCTCTTCCCACTGCTGCTGTAACAACTCCAGTCTTTCTCCACTGCTAACTCTGCAGTAACCTTCCAAAAATTTACACTACATAGCTCCCCCTTGGACAGGAAAAAGTTTCATTTAATGCCTTCTGAGCAACATGAACCTGTTGGCTTCTATACCTGAAAGATATTAAAGATCAAAACAAGCTTTCCTGTCCCAGCAAGAGCACATGAGATATGCCTCAAATGATCCTCACTTTGTCTGCCCCAGTGTCCCATCATGATGTCTGTAATCTGTTCTCAGATAGCACTGTGACAGATAGCACTACCCACAGCTCTAATTCCAGATTGTTGCTAATAAAAACAAGAGTGGTAATAATATCTAGAGTTTTCCCACTGGCTGTGATTGTGCTGGAGTACAAATGATGCCTGGAGACTGTGCAGAAGGAGATGGGAATTTTATTTTCTTCTTATGATTCACACTACCTTCTTTTGCCTTTAGGATTGCTCCCCTCTGGTGACAGCAGAGACAAGCGTAGCTGATTTTCTTTATGGCTACCACTTAGTGACACATAAGTGCCAGTTGCTTTACCCAGAGAAGGATATCAAATGCAAAACAAGTCACAGCATGGAGAGTGAATGAACAAGCAGAATCCGTGGGTCTCATCCTTAGCAAGCTGAGCATTTTGCTGATATGATGTACAACAACGGAAGATCTCCATCAGCAGAAACAAACCCCCAGGACTATCTGAGCAGAATACTGATGTCCATCTCATGTCCTGGGTGACAAGTTCTGTGCAAGGCATTTTCGGACTCAGTGGCTGAGATAGAGATAAGGATAGCTTCAGGGTGTCAGCCTGAGCCAGATTTCACCTTTTTTGAAGATATTTTGACATACTGGAGCACTTCAGATACATTATAAAAAATCCTTCTACAGCATGTTGGCTGACTGAATCCATGTTTCCAGCCACAGACTATTTAGATATGTACAGTGGAGATATATAAATACAACAGAAAGCCTAAACTTTTCTAGTGACAACCTATGTCAAAACTCATATAGATCTAAAAAAGAGCCCAAACCAGCCAGGGGTATTGTGGCAAAATAACTCGTTTATCTGCCCTGGCTAAAGAGAGAAGTTAAGTGAATCACTCAGATCTTGAACACAGCAAGGTAAGCATTTGAACCAAAAAAAAACCAAAAACCACAAACAAAAAAAAATGAAGCAGAATTATTCCCAATTTCTGGCTCTGTATCTGACTAACACTCACAATTGACTTGCTTTGTGTGAGACAGCTTCTTGCGTCAATGAAGGACCTGCCTTTGGGGAGAATCTCTTTGAATTCATGAGTTACACTGCGCTTGCAGAGTGCAACAGAAAGTGATTGTACTAGACTCTGGTTTAATTTTTTTTTACCCATTTTCCAGATTGTGACAGACTTTTTATTTGTAATAATATTTTGCCTTCTGCAGTACCTTGCATCTCAGCATGGCAGAATACACTGCAAGCATTTAATTAAGCCTTATGATGTCCCATTGAGGTTGGCAGGTAGGTGTTTCATAATAGCATCAGATATTCAAAACGACTTACACAGACACACAAAAAACTGATCATTAGGTTAGGGGCATCAGTGAGACCACAGAAATGTCATTGCCACTTCTCCAGTGTGACTGCCTGAGAGCTGTCTGACTTTGAAGTGTCTTGTGTGCTACGTCAGGCAGCAGTAAAGCTGACTGCTAGGAAGGAAGATGAAACAGAGTGTGTTATGGCAATCTTCCCAGGATTTCAGGTGACAGAAGCCAGAGTGTCTGGCCTTTGGCTTCACTCACCAAAGGACAGAAGGGTATAAGATTATTCTCCATCTCGGAAGGGGTTGTGGATGATCACAGTGCCCAAGTGTTCTGTTCTGGCATCCAGAATGGCATCTCAAAACAGAAGGTCAAACCCTCGCCCACATGAGCTGGCAGAGCTGGCTGTGGAGCTGTAAGCTGGTATTTTACATGCAATTCTAAGACTTTCCCTGCCATAATCTATGGCAGCACAGCACCTGTCTCAGTAAATTACAGATATATGTTCATCCTCAGAATACAGAAGGAAGGAAAGGACAGAAGTCAACACTGTGTTCTTACACATGCTCTATAGTGAAGTCTCAGACCACTGGCCAATAAAATCAAAACAATATATCCTCCTACTCATTTTAGGGGTTCATCCACATCCCATTCATCACAATCTTTGTGTCTGAAGCTAACTCTTCAAACCCTGCCTGAACCTGTCCTTTTACTTCTGCTTGAGATTTCTGGTAACTCACTGGTTTGCCGAGGTGGCTTAAGAGAGCCACAGGACTTGTGTCTGCTCACAGTGGGCCTCTAAGCATCTTTAGCTGGTATCTTTAGCTTTGATTGCCATATTCCATGACATGAAGTCAGAGCTGGCAATTTGCTAGGTAGCAGTTTCCTGCTCACTGCTCAAGAGACAGCTCTGAATCCCAGCCCAGGCCAGACTTCTTTGCTCATATGAGCCAAGCCACATCTCTGTCACACACTCTGACACCCAGACTTTAGGAATGTGGCAACAGAACTTCTCTTCCATGTAGACGTGCTCTGAAGTACAGTATACATCAAATTAATGAGTTTTGCATAGGTACTGATGACCTAAATGTTACCTAAATTCTGCATTTAGATAAACAAGTCTGAGTGTGAAATAATCGTTTAATTGTTGTGGTTCGAATTTCTCCACCTCAGGTTTCCTATCTAGCAAGGAGTTCAGCAGCATCTGAAGGAAAGGTCAGATATTCAGAGCTCCTTGTGTACCTTCAATGCTGCTGTGCTGGTACAGAGTGCTCAAGCACCATACTCATTTCTTTTATTTATTCCTTCCTTTCTATAAGTGTTGATTAACAGAACAGGGAACAACAAGTCCAAAGGACAGAGAGGAAAGGAAAACCAGCCAAATAAATATAACTGGTACATATGCACCCATCTGAGCCAAGCAGGGTGGGCAATTAACAAAATCATTTAATCCATTCTTTCCAAGCTCTTTGCAGGCAAAAGCGATTGGGACATTCTAGTCAATAACTACATGCAAGAGATTTAAAGATCTCTTAAAGAAACAGATTACTGCAGGATTTTATAAATTTTAAGGGGGGTTTTAGCTCTGCTTACAGAGGAATGGTGTTAGGGGTTATGAAATATCTCTGCCTATTCCATAAGTACACCTTGCATTAGAAGAATAATTTGGTTAATGTGCTGCATTTGAAGAAGACAACAAGGGTCAGGTAAAGAGCCACATGAGGTAGCTTTTCTGTCACTTCTTAAAAGCTGCAGCCTGCTTCATTGTGTCCATATTTTACAAACATGTATGCTGGCATTTCTAAGTAAGATTTATGGCAGCTTGCTAAATGCAGAAGATTGCTTAAAATAACCATCAAGCACTTAGCCCAGCCTGGCTTTCCTGAGACCTAGAAGCATTTTAGTGGGACAAAGGACCAGCAACACATTTGAAATTCAAAACATTTAAAATCAGAATGCCTTTTCAACAGTATCATGTCAAAAGGCCTTCAATAATCTGACTAGGATCCTGCAGTGAGACCATTACCAGTTGTTATGGTTTCTCTTGTTGCTGTATATCTGGTTCTTTGGCTTTGGGAAAACCACTGGCTTAGACATGTGACAGCAAAGCAGCAACTGAAACAGTTTCTGCTGGAAAATCCCTGCATATATCACAAAAAAAATTAAATAAAGGCATAAGAACTTTTACATCCTACTACTGAGAGAACCCATAGTATTTGGGTTTCTCTTTGGTCACTGACGAGAAGAAATGCAGGGATCCATCCTCTGTAGGAACTCTCACTCTCAGAGCACAACACACTTGCAAGTCAGGACACATATCAAATACTTCCCTTCCTACCTCACTGTACTTCTTGAAGCTGGGGATGAGGTTGTTCAGCAGAACATGGCATTCTCTGGGATCTATTCCCAGGGAATGTAAATTGACAGGTATCTGCTGACTTAAGCTGGGAGAAGCCAAGGTGATCTACAAAAGCAATCAGTGTGACAGTTTAGACCTGACTCTCCTTCCCATGGAGGTGACCTTCTCTAGGAATTTGGTGCCGTTTCAAACTTGTGGGAAACTCTGTGTGAGAATACCAGCAGCAGATCCTGGAAGACTTAGTAGCAGTTTTTCAATTCCTGGGAGATTCTCAAGTCAAGATTCAAGAACGGCAGGGTCTTCCTAGGTCCTTATGTTAAGGATGATGTTTCCCTCAGTGTTGCCAATGCATTCAGCACCAGGGGATGAAGCTAAGGAGGAACCACAGGGAGACTCACAAAATGTATCATCTCTTTAGCAAGCAAAACTTGCCCTTATTTCCATAGTCCTGGACAGTGAAGATTTGGGTGTTGCTCCAACCTCAGCAATCACAACCAACCCACAAAGAACCCAGCCTCCCTCTTACATCATGGTGTGTCCTGGATGCTGGAAAAATCCAAAGTAGGATTAAACATTTGGGGAAATGTTTGAAAGAGAAGACTAGAAGGCAAAAAAAGGAAGGGAAGAGCCTTTGACCATTGGATAACCTTTTATCTCTCTACAGTCAGTTGGGGTTTTATTGGTTCCCCCTTAATTTTTTAACATGGAAGAAAATATCATTCAGAAGGGCAAAGTAAAGATATTTTTTATCAAGTAGATAAAAAAAGTGTAACCCCTTTGCTCCACAAAACAGGAGGGTAGGGATGTCTTATACAGTCCTGAGATCAACTGACTTGGAAAAATGAGATGAGGATGTGCTCTGACAATTTACAACAGTCCAGAAACATTTTGATTTGCCTGTAGGTGAGGACAGGAAAAAAAGAAACAAAGAAACAACAACAAAAAAGCAACCAAAAAAAAAAAAAAAAAAAAAGCAGTCATAGAGCAGTCATAGGGACAAACAGTCCTTTCAGGACATCAGCCTGAAATAGGTTTCACGTAATCTTTATGTCCTACAAAGGTGAAATAAATCTGAGGGACAGCAGACAGGACACTGCAACCCAGACAACCAGAGGTCCATTTTCTTCCCACATTGTCTGTCTGAAATAGCCTTGTGAGGGCTTCATGTCATTTGTCACCTCCACCTACACACACTTCCCAGGGAAGGGCACAGATAGAGACTGGCATCCCTGCAAATTCTTCATACCTCATACCAGCAGCTTCTGATAACCTCCATGGTTTCCTGCAGAAGGGAGATGACAGGAAAAACAGAGAGAGAGAAGCAAGAGCATCATGAAGGTTTGAGGGGTATGAAACTGGAGCAGAGAAAGCTGAGGATGAAGCAAGGGAGTATTGATGAATTCCTACAAATGAGGGTTGGGGTGGATGTTACAGCAACCTTGAGGTGAGGGGAGTTGAAAAGTGGAGAGGCAAGTCAGAGCAAAAATTATGTGTGGAAGCTGCTTGTGGCAGTTAGATGTTGATTTTCTCTTAAACCCTTTTAGGTGGGCAGCTGCCTGAGGCCGACCCTGTAGACACCAGGAGTAAAATCCATTTTGCCACGTAACTGCAGGGCAAATCCCATCTGAAGAAGAGGTTGGCAGAGAGCAGAAAAAGCCCAATACACACAAACCACTTTGCAACAGAATGCATTCAAATTCATCATTCCCAGTGTCAGCTGGAGATCCTTTGGTCACAGTGCTGAACCTGGAATCACCACAGAGAGAAATAATGATGCTATCCGGGTTTTAGTTTAGACATCACACATACAGTGTCTGGATGATTTTTCCCCAGGCTCTGGGCAGTCAGTGCCACCAGACAGAGCAAACAGTCCACCAGCCTTCTGACGATGGCAGGGCAAATTTCTCCCTTCCTCAAACTAAAGTCTTTCTGCAGGCTTTTTTCAGTCCTGCCATAAATCCCTCTTCACACTAATTTATTGTGCTGTGCACTGTGAATTCACATGAAGACAGCTTCATAAAAGAACAGGCAACCACTCTTATGCCTGCAATGGCATAAACAAGATTTAGTGTAAACAAGGATGAGGACTGAAGGCATAGACCCAGTGGGAAGTCAGGTCTCGTGACTAAATTAGTACAATGACAGCCACTCTGAAATTTGTCTTCTCTAGCAAAATGATGAGGTAACCTGAAAGTCTCCATGACAACACAGCCCAACCTTGCATTACAAGATGCTTATGCAAGAAAGCATCTAAAAGTATAGTGCCTGGGGAAAGCCTTCCAACAAACAAACTCCACAGGGTTTCAGCTGCTTCCCCTACCTTATTCATATTATTTTCCATGTGTTCAGGGTTTTTTTTCTTTTCTGAAACTTCAGATAAGAAAAGAATTTAACACAGTCTTCTGATTATATGATTACTTGCTATTTTAAATTAAAAAGGCATGCAGAGAAATGTCAAATAACACAGAATCACAGAATCGTCATAGAGTGGTTTGAGTTGGAAGGAACATTAAGGACCATCTAGTTTTAAACCTCTGCCAGGGGCAGGGATGACACTCACCAGATCAGGCTGCTCAGGGTCCCATCCAACCTGGCCTTGAACACTTCCAGGGATGGGGCAGCCACAGCTTCTCTGGGCAACCTGTGCCAGGGCCTCAGCACCCTCACGGTAAAGAATTTCCTCCTAATACCTAACCTAAATCTCTCTTCTTCTACTTTAAAACCAGCCTGCCTTGTCCTATCACTATCTGCCTATATAAAAAGTCATTCTCCCTCCTTTTTGTAAGCTGCTTTTAATACTGGAACATAACACATTTTACTCCAGTCAAAGTATTAAAACCTCACATTTTAATACATTTTTGTTTTTCCAGAAGAGCTGTGTTGGTTTTTAGTACCCACAGCAGTGCCATCAGAAGCACTGCTCTTCACAGTGTATGCAATCTAAAATATAAGCTACCAAATTTAGACAGAATTTGCTTTAATACAAGATTCTTCTATGGCAAAAGAGGGAATGCTTTTACATCAGAGGGGTTCTCACCCGTGGCAGCATACAGCTGCCTACATGAAGATGTCTGATGCCACTGAAGATGCACCAGGCTTCCCTGCTGGGCTCCAGCTGTTACTCCAGAGGAGACCAGGGCTCCTACAGGTCTTGTGTCACATCCAGCTCTGCGTGAATAACTCAGACAGCAGAACAATCAACCCCCAAGTGAGGGGCCTCTCGAGAGCTAGTGGTATCTGCCACTACCAGAGTCAATAAATAGTCTTCAGATCGCAGGATTTCATCCCATAAATCTTATCTAGTGCACATCCTGAATAAAAATAAGCAATAAAAAAAAATTATCCAAGTGCTTAGTGTAGATCCCATCTCTAGGAAGCACCTGGACCTTTCCAATGTCAGGGTCCATTCCACTGATTTCAGTGTTACAGGGAAATTGCAGAGGGTCTGAAACAAGTGCAAGAATTTGGGGCTTGAAGCAGTCTCTTTTCCTACAGGTTGGCAGAGTTTCCCAGCAGAGCCTTCCACTAGGATCACAGAAACACAGGAGGAGCGGAATATTAAAAGATGTCTTATTAAGTTAACATGACTGGGGAATTATCCTGCAAACAAATAAGCCAGGCAGGGATTATATGAGCTTTAAAACAATCTTCTATCAGAGCTGAGCAATCCCCAATCAAACTAACTATGGAAAATAGTACTTAATGAATCTGTAAATAAATATCAGCAGGAGAGATGGCAGGGCTAAAGAATACCTTATCAGGGAAGGTCTGATCTCCAGAAGAGAGTTAAAAGGAGCAAGGGAAGATTAGAACTGCCAGAGCATCCCAGCTCACTAATGGACATCCCAAACACCCAGGAGGGCACCCACAACCTTCTACCTTCCTTCGGTAGCTCTTACCATGCCCCTTCATCTCTGGCAGTTTCTGTGGAGTGTAACATCAGGAAACATTCAAAACATTCATCAGTTGAAACATCCTTTGAAGTCTCTCCTTTCACACACATTTCACTGTGTTTAAACCATCACAGACACTCCAGCAAGTTCTCCCTGACCTTGCCTTTGATTAGAAGGGTGTGTGCCAAGTCCAACAAACAAGAGCTATGCACATTGAACGGTCTGTGGAAAAAGTTACCTGAGTTCCCAGCAGCAAGGAGCTCATCCAGAATGAGTGAACCATTAAACTCCAGCCAAGCCAGATAAAGGGTATGCAAAAACTCTACAGAGGCCAAGACTTCAGGTGAGTCAAACAGGATGTAAAATTTAGTCATTCTGCTGCAGGGGAAGGTGAGCAGATGCTTTCCCTGGGAGCAGAGTTGGTCATCTTTCTCTTGTGGGATACCCCTCCACAACAAAAACATTTTAATGGTCTGTTGTGGATGCCACCCATCCCTCTGCCCGCATCCTGTTCCTCTGTGAGCATTGCTGACACAACCAGCCTCTACAACCACCTGAGAACCTGCCCACAATTCTGTTCCTTCTGGAAATGATTCTGCCACAGGTGTCCCAACATCACTCCATGAAATTCAAATGAGACATACAAAAACACCCTAAAAAACCTCAATCACCAAAACAAACAATGTACACTTCCACAAACTGTACCTTTATTCCTCCCTGAGTTCTTCACTACAACGATCTACCACTACAGCAATCCTCCTTTTCCAGCTACTCTCTGGAATAACTTCTGCTACTCCAGAAGCAGCAGACATACAGATAATTTTCCCAGGAAGAGGGAAAAAGACCCCAAACAAATCTGAACAGTCTCATATTAGAAAGTCTAATTCCATTTCTGTGATTAGCATAATACAACTGTGTACAAACCCGTAACTTACAGGGCAACTTTACACAAGCTACTGAGCTGGAAAGTCAAGCAGGGAATCAGCAAATAAACAAACAGATTACTCTTTTCATTTTGTTTGAATAATTTGTTTCAACAAGGCTTCATTACATCATGCCTCGTTATGGGTACTAATATACCAAGGTCCTCAAGGAAAGCTCATAGACTAACATCCCAATTTCCACATGCAGTACAAAAGAAATAATACTTTGGAAGCTCCACACAACCCTTATTTATCAGTAAATATCTTACACTGTTACCTTTGTCTCAGCTAGACAATTAAACAAGAGGATGGTGAGAACACAATGCCATCATCATGGGGAAGATAATACATTAATGAAGTTACTGATTATGTGGTATTTCACCTCCTTTTTGTCAGCTTTTGACAGCTGATCTTGACACCTCACTAAAAGAGGAGTCTTCAATGCATTTCAATTACAGGAAGACAATAACCAAAATTTTGCACAATAATGAGCTAACCTCAAGACTGACAGACAGCTTGGAGATTTGAGATGTCTCCTTGCACAGAGAACAATATTGATCTGCAACATCTATTTCCAACCCTTACTTTATCCCTTTATCCTATTCTAATGCAAAAAAAAACTTTTTCTTTTTCCTTTCTAAATCTATTTTTCTCTATCTTCATCCTTTCCTAGTTCAAATAACTTACCAGTCTCAGCAAGCTTGCTCTTCTGGGTGGCGTCTCTTAAAAATAAAAATACGTGCCTTAGGAGGCAGAGTGTTTATAGGAGAAGCTCCACCACAATCTAGATTATGTTAAGTGGTGGGAAGGACTAAGATCCCAAACATGTGCATACATATTCATTTACACCCACGGCATCACTGGAAGCATTAGGTGAGCTCGTCCTGCTGCAGGTGTGGGCTCACGTCAAAGCATTTCGTTTCTGTGTCTCATACTGAAGCTTGGATTTGTTTTGTTTCTTCTTCTGAAATCAGAACGATGGGGATAGCAGCTGAATAAAATTTTGTTTTGAGATAACTACATTTTGCAGTAATGAGATTCTGGTAAAACATACAAATGACCACAGTGACTGTCAGCCTGAGTTAGATCTGGAAAAATAGCATTCAGGTGTGTTTGGGTTTGCTTTATTTTCTTCTTTCCTTTATGTGGAACAGAACTATTCTGCTTTCTGTTTTATGTGTCAGACCTGATATTTGAGAAACTGAGAGTCTAACATCTGAAGCTGGAGCTATAAGTGATTAATTCCTCTGGAAAAGCAAAACACAACAAAAACTAACAATCAAACAAAACACTGGGCTATTGGTGTCTTTTATAATATTTTTTGCATTTTCAACAATGTGCAGCAGTTTTGGGGAATAAAACGAGCATCAGAGCTGCTTGTTGCACCTGGGTGAGGAGAGCTGCTGTGAGTTTTTCCTGAAATGAAAGGGATGTGATACCTTTTGCCAGCTGAAGTCCTTTCTAATTCAGAAATCTTCTGTTTATGGAAAAAATAGCACCGTGGTGACAAGGCTGCATCCAGCCCTTCTCTCCAGCCCTGAAACAAGACAGCACCTGGCAAGAACCTGCTGGTGTTAATGAGGTGATGTGCAAACACCGATGCTATCAGCTGCTCTGCTCCCAGGCAATGTGACTTTTCCTCTTGCCCTCTCTGCACAGAACCACGCAAGCACCTCGTGTCAGGACTTGCCATTTGTTGTGTTTCTCCTGCATTTTCCAATCTCAGGTGCTGAGCTTTTCCTTTCTGCTCCCTGCTGTGAGGGCAGGTCGTATTTCCAAAGAAACGCATTTCAAACTTTT
>VWZT01013506.1:19762-41288 GCA_013397055.1 Pachycephala philippinensis | reverse complement strand
AAAAAAAAAATATATATATATATATATATTTCAAAGCAGCTTACCATGGAGACATGACTGTATATAGAACAAGTGTGACGTGTGGGAACCAAGGACTCAATGCAGAGATATTATCTTTTTTTGGATCAATTCATGGGAACTCCACAAGTGGTTTCTGTCTCACACGTTTCTTTGACCTGGTGATGTTAACTTCAGTGTACTTCTTCATATCCTCAGCTAAATGCTGAGGCTAATGACTTTAACATTCAGATCAATAATACCTTGAAACAGATTGGAGTCAATTTAGGGCAGGGCAAATTAATATACTGAATCCCTAGGGACCCACCCTGTAGCTCTCCAAAAGAGGTACAGCACAGGCATGGTACATCCTGCCTCGACCGTGCTGCTCTGCCAGCACAGCCTGGTCTGATTCTGGGGAAACTGCTCCCAGGCATGAGAGAATCAGCCTCCTCCCTCTTTAATTTGACTCTTTAGGGTGCCAATTAGCACAGGTTGATAGGAACACCAGTATGGTGAGAAATCAATTGTATGCCCAAAGGTAGAGCTACAAACTCATTTCCTGCTAGGACAAAAAATATTCATGCAACTTTGTTACTGAAAAAATTAGAAACCCCAGTGAAATGCACAAACTTGAACACAGCTAACTTTAGTTCTTGAAATTTAAGTAGCTTCATTTTCTTGCTGCTATTAGATTAAACTTTATAAAGATCAAACTTTATTTTCAAGTGGCATGTTTCTTTAGTAGGTATGGTTAATTAGTTTTCTCATTTTCTCCTGTGTATCTTGTGGTTTTGAGCCTACAGCAGAAGCAAGACACAGCTAAAAGCATATTTATCACTGACATTGCAGTGTAGGGGAATGCAGCAGGTTACACTGCAGCAGTAGAAATTACTCCAGAATGANATATATTTCCATGAGCAATTGTATATGACTATTTGTCAGCCCAAAGCCCAGAGGAGAAGATAAATTATATCCAAATATTTCCTGTTGACTTCTCTGATATAAGAATTTCTAGCTTCTCTTTAAAATAGCTTCTCTTCAAAACTTCTCACCTTCCTGGTTTCCCATTAGNCAAGTGTGACGTGTGGGAACCAAGGACTCAATGCAGAGATATTATCTTTTTTTGGATCAATTCATGGGAACTCCACAAGTGGTTTCTGTCTCACACGTTTCTTTGACCTGGTGATGTTAACTTCAGTGTACTTCTTCATATCCTCAGCTAAATGCTGAGGCTAATGACTTTAACATTCAGATCAATAATACCTTGAAACAGATTGGAGTCAATTTAGGGCAGGGCAAATTAATATACTGAATCCCTAGGGACCCACCCTGTAGCTCTCCAAAAGAGGTACAGCACAGGCATGGTACATCCTGCCTCGACCGTGCTGCTCTGCCAGCACAGCCTGGTCTGATTCTGGGGAAACTGCTCCCAGGCATGAGAGAATCAGCCTCCTCCCTCTTTAATTTGACTCTTTAGGGTGCCAATTAGCACAGGTTGATAGGAACACCAGTATGGTGAGAAATCAATTGTATGCCCAAAGGTAGAGCTACAAACTCATTTCCTGCTAGGACAAAAAATATTCATGCAACTTTGTTACTGAAAAAATTAGAAACCCCAGTGAAATGCACAAACTTGAACACAGCTAACTTTAGTTCTTGAAATTTAAGTAGCTTCATTTTCTTGCTGCTATTAGATTAAACTTTATAAAGATCAAACTTTATTTTCAAGTGGCATGTTTCTTTAGTAGGTATGGTTAATTAGTTTCTCATTTTCTCCTGTGTATCTTGTGGTTTTGAGCCTACAGCAGAAGCAAGACACAGCTAAAAGCATATTTATCACTGACATTGCAGTGTAGGGGAATGCAGCAGGTTACACTGCAGCAGTAGAAATTACTCCAGAATGACTTTTGGACCACACATGGCTTCCTCTTGTTTACCTTTTCAGTTTTTTCTCTTTAAAGTTGTCCCCTGCAGTTGATTCACCTACCATTAGTTACACAGGATCCATCTTTGATGGCTAAGGTGTGCCTAACATGTGATTAACTAGAAGGTGTTGCTAGGCTCATCCAGGTGTATTTTCCAATAGCTAATTCCTTCCTCCTGCAGGAGCTCACGATAATAACTCCAGCTCTGACCCCTTTCTTTTGCACATGAAGACTCCAGGCACTGGTACCTCTGGACTGCAGGTGCAGCCATGTGTATTCACACACACGTGTATCAGAGCAGCTGCATCTATGCCAGAAACCTTCTGCAGACTCACCTAAAGGCACCACTGATTTGACCTTTCCTGGTGTCCAGAGTGCTGGGTTTGGCTGAACAGACCAGGTGTTTCCTTCCAGCTACCTACACATTCCTGGATTTTGTTGGACATAAGATACATGTAATTCCCAGCAACATGCTCTGTGCTTGCATATGCTCTACTGTGAGTCAACAGGATTTCAGGAGGAGAGCCCTCAAAATCACGAGCTACAAATTCCTTCTTTTGCTCCTATTTTATCCATGATGCCCCAGAAATAACAGGAGTGGCTCCAGGCACTTAACTCACTGCATCCTGTGTATTCTGTGTACAGCTTTTTGCTTTGAGGGATCAGTAACTGAAGGTCTAAAGGATATCTAACTCAGGGAGGACACAGAAGTTAGCAATTCATCTTCCAGTGTTACCAAAGATGTTTTCATGGGGAAAACACAGGGGAAACATAAGCACTTCATAACTGTATTTTCTGTATCCAGGCTCCTTACAAAGCACAGCTGGAGCAGTCACAGTGATGTCTTTCATTCAAAAACTCAATGAATAAACTATTCACAATCACATGGCAGACTCTCAGGATTAGTTCCCTTGCCCTGCTTCTGTTGATCTTAATCCACATCTCCTCGCCTCAATCTGCGAGGCGAACAAAACCAAAGGGTTTTGTTCCATGAAATACTAAGAGCAGCTTTGGAAGCAGTGTGCACCTCATGTTGGAGTATTTGGGAATAGAGAGCCCAAAAAACATTATGTGAACCTAGTGACTACACAGAACTTCCCTCCACCTGCTCCCAACACTTAATTAATTTATATCTTCTCCCTTAGGTGCTCAGTGAAACAAAGGATGGAAAGGTTTTCTCTTCTTCATCCCAAGGGGAGATTTACCATTAAACAAAACAATCACACTCACTCTTTTAACCTAAAGAATTTATCACTATTTAAATCAAAGTGAAACTTCTTCAACAAACTACAGAAGGGGAGCTACTCCACAGTGCTTTTGTGAGCAATATCAGGTGCTTAAGCTCTTTGCCTCAGATTTGGAGTTCTGAGTCTATGTTTCCTTTAGGCAGAAAAAGAAGCTAAATCTCCCAGACCTCTGTGAGTGCTCTAACTACTGATGTGTTGGATGAAAGGATGTTATAACATCTTTCTGTGCCCTGCTCCAGGACAGATTTGTAAGGGATACTCCAAGCCTTTCTACCAGACATAGAGGTCCAGGGAGATGATCACCATGAGAGATTGTTGATTTGGTTAAACATGTAAGTAAAACAGGATTTACAAAACTGGGATGCTTCTAAGCACGTTCAAGAGAAGAGTAGGGAGTGCCTTAGGAATTTACCCCCTGCAACTCAGTGTCTGCAACCTTGGTACTTCCAGAGTAAGGGAGCTAAGCAGAGATTTACTGAGCAGGCACACCAAAGCAAGGAGGTAGCAAGGTTTACTCACCAAAATCCTTCTGTTCCCTTGTCTCTGTCCATCACTAGTTTTCCAGAGCTGGTCCCTCTGCCTTTGTGGTTTATTTCAAGTAATCATATGCTGTTAACAGAACTACATCTCTGCACTAGTTGCCTTATATCTGAGGAGGGTGAAAATACTGTTCTATCATGAAGAGCAACTTGTGCTACTGCCTATTTGATGTGGTATTTAATAACTGGCTAGTTATTCCATGTGACTGTCCTGGGAAAGGGGGAATGAAAGCAGCTTCTCAGCTGTGCACCAGAAAAGCTGGATATGGGGTTAAGAAGCATGCTTTACTGAGGTTTTACCCCACAAGGCTGATTATTATTCATTTTTCATAATGATCCCAGCTGAACTTATGATCCAATGTTGCTCAGATCGTTCTTTCCATCCTGCCTCTGACGCAGAACGGTGCTCAGCTGGTTGTTACTTAGGGTTGTTACCTTTTAATTTTAGCCAGGAGAGAAATTCTTCCTTCTATATATGTTCCTTTTTTAACAAAACCCTCTCAAATGGTATTTCCACTCCCCTGGCTGTGCACACAGGTGAACACCTCCCTCTCTTCATCTCCTTTCTGCTCTTTGGCTACCACGGGTTTCCTTTTGCATATTCACCCGGCTGCAGCTAATCTGGGCACACTGCTCTCACTGAGCTCCCTTTGATCATTTAATCTTCCTCTACACACCAGAAACAAGATCTTTTAAGCAGACTGGTAATTTATGCCCCATCCCATTTAACTGTCTCCTTAACATCTCAAAACCAAACCAATTTCTGCTGCCCTTCCTCCAGACTTAACACGAAGGCATTAAGTGTTGCTCCCAGCTTTCCTGCAAGTGATGGCATCCACCTCTTGGTCTGACACGATGAGCAGGATGCTGCCAGAGTAGGGATCCAACTTTGCTGCTCCTCAGGGGATCTATGCCGAGGTACCATCACATCCCATTTACACACTGGTAGAGTTGTAATCCCACAGGGATTCATAAGCACTACTTACCTAACTCACCTGTTCTTACCATGAACCAAAACAAATAGATAAAGCTAAATGTTTTATTTGAAAGGTTGCCAATCTCATTATGTTGTTGGTTTTTTTTTCCCCCCTTATAAGTTGCTCCAGTGACTCCATTTGCATTAGAAAATATGTGATTTTAAGAATCTGACAAGATCTATGGGAGCTATTTGAGTAACTTTTATATCAAGGCTTGAAATGAACAAACTTCGCCTTCTTTATCAGATGAATACTTCCAGTTCACAGCCAATGTCTTTATATCTGGGATTAACACATGAATGCTGAAAAAATACTACCCAGAGTAATACTGAAGTCCAGACTCTATCCAACAAGCAGAAAAACATGGATCTATTCTCTCTCTAAGGAGCCTGTGCAGCCAGTGAGGAGAGCCAGGGTCCTCCAGACCTCAGGATGGGATAAATTACTCTAAAGAAGATACTGTCTCTCTATAGAAGGAACATTTGCCAAACAGACACGTGCCGTGGTTTCAGGTAAGTATCTGAAATCTAGCAGTATGAATCTGGACTTTTAAGCGAGTCATTAATTTTTACAGTTGAGATTTAAGGATATAAACTTCTGTAAATTCATGAACCATAATAAAATTCTATTTTGGGTTGTGGATATAACCATTCCTGATTTCTTCCTTTTTTTCAGAGCAGGAAGCTTTTACACCGGAATGCCTGCATAAACTTTTTTTCTCCACTTTCTCTTCTTTTATGTATTTCTGTTTCAGATATCATGAACAAACTTTGAATTAATTTTTTTTTCCACAGTTTCACTTTAAAATCCATTTGCTATGCAGAGTACAACTTTAAAAGGCACTTCAGGGATATCTTCTTGGTTTGCTGTTACACCTTTATAGTGTTGAATAAATCAATAAGGATTTCCTTTGTTGGTTTTCATGTTAAACTTCCTGCATGATTACACCTAAAAGGGAAAGAAGTGCTTCCAGGGGAAGCAATGTGCTATGGCCCCACAAGACTCAGATTTACAGCTGGGGTTTCTTTCAAGGTCTAGCAATTTTTGTTTGTAGGCTGATACTTCTCATGGAAAAAGATGATTGCAGATATAAACAAGTGATGTGAAGAAATAGCACACGGATGATTTTCCTCACCCCAATGCATCCTATTGAGATAAAAATTAATGAATAAGTGAGGTCATGGTTTAAATATGGTTCAAATTAGTCGTGAACTAAATCTGTTCCTAATAAAAACTTCCCAGCGGCCTGTGTAAAAGATACCTGATGTTCACCCAGACCTCCTAAAGAGACCTAATTATCACCTTTTTTTGTTTTTTTCTTAAATGATAGGTAGGAAGAAGGACTGCTGCTCCTCAGCATACATTTCCCCTGTCATGACAGCTGACGTGCTGTCACTGCCCCACAGCAGAGCAGGGCTTGTCACTGCCTCTCAGGAACATGAATTGCCACAGAATTAGTGCAAAAGACCACAACAAATAGTTGCCATCTTTGGCTAAACCTGAAATAACACTATCACTTTCATTGCAGATATCCCTGAAATATTTTAGTCTGAGTTGCCATCATAGAAAAAGCAAAAATTATTACTTCCTTGGATTGCTACTTTTTGTTTGCTGTTTCTTCCTCCGTGTTAACCTCCTTGATCTGTGTGCAGATTTTGAGAGGAGGAGTGGGGCTGGGGAGAACAAATGGACACGTGTTTTCTCAGGTCCACTGTCTTTCTCTGATAGAGTCTTATTCCCTGGTCTAAAAAATGTTCCCTTTTAGACCTCTCTGACTCCTATTTACTCCAGCATTCTGGTCTTCCCTGTTACAGAAAATTTCAAAGCAGAAGTGAAGGCAGTGCATCTAATCTGGTTAGGAGAAGACCTGCCCTACAAGAGCCAAGCACAGGGGAGGGTGAGGAGAGAGAAGACGGTGGGATTGGGAAAGAGCTCCTTCAACCAAACAATCTCAGCTGACACCAAAGAAGGGCAACAGAGCTGGGGAAGGGTCTGGAGCACAAGTCTGATGAGGAGCAGCTGAGGGAGCTGGGGGTGTTTATTCTGGAGAAAAACAGGCTCAGGATGGACTTTCTTGCTCTCTCAAACTCCCTGAAAGGAAGCTGGAGACAGGTGGAGGTTGGCCTCTTACCCCAAGTAACAATCAATAGGACAAGAGGAAACAGCCTCAAGTTGCGCCAGGGGAGGTTTAGGTTGGATATTAGGGAAAATTTCTTCACCAAAAAGGTTGTCAAGCACTGGGACAAGCTGTCCAAGGAAATAATGGAATCACCAACCCTTGAGATATTTACAAGATGTGTAGATGTGGTCCTTGGGGATATGGTTTAATGTTTGAATTGGCAGTGCTGGGTCAATAGTTGGACTCAATGATCTTAAAGTTCCTTTTCAACCTAAATGATTCTATGATTCCATGTACATTAAATTCAGTGGGGCTGCTCCAGATCAGCACAGATTTTAATCAGGCTGCCACAGTGTGTCCTACTGAGTACAGGCTCCTGTACACCTGAACTGTTTCACTGCTGCTGCTGAGAGCTGATGTTTGAGCAGGGTCCATCTTCATCTTCATTCTGCTCACAGCTGTCATTAGCATCTCCAGGCTTACTCACAGCATACCCACTGTCCCAGGCTCTGCTTGTGAAACTAATGACATGCTAATCAATACTGCTCTGTGCACGTTGTTTAGCATGCCTGCCAGGGCTATATATTTGAAAAAGCAACATGTTGGAGAAGAAAAACACCTTATATAACTTCCTCTTCTGATGTTCAAGTGGTACCTGTTTTGAAGAATGTAGGGAGCTGAATGCTTCTGTCTGCAACATCCCCTTATGAAAGGATAGTTTTGATCTAATCTCGCTAATGATGTCTGCCATGCCAGTGTTTTGCTCAGACTCGAAGAAATTGAAGTAGTGAAGTTTTAAAATAGCTTGAAACAAAGCATCATCCATAGCACAGGTGGTAAAAGGCCTGCAAGGGATGAAATGGGGAGGAAGTGTAAAGAGACTTAGCTCACACAGTTTAAGTGAAGCAAAGGTGAGGTTGAGGGAAAATGAAAATCTGAGACAATTTGTCAAGTGAAAATTAGATAAGGGCCAGAGCAATCTGTTCCAGGCTGCTCTGAAATATATTCCAGAAAGTTTTTGCCTTACATTTGAGGCGAGGAAAAACTTCAGTAAAAAGGATAATTTTCCACTGAAAGCCATTTAATCATCAAAAGGCACCCGACAAAACTCCCAGGCTACTCTTGGTGCTGAGTGAGCTACTGTTATTGCTGAGCACTCAAAGGGATTTAGCAAATGTCATCAACAGAATTGTGTAGGATCAATACCCTCAAGCAAGAGAGTGCTGATAGTGCGAATGAAAACACAGGGTGCTTTTCACCCTCTTAGCCAATATCAGGAATATTTCCCCAGCTGGAAGTATGGAAACTTTATCAGGTTGAAGATGAAGGTTTTGGACTAGTAAAAAACCCATCTTCTCTGTTATGAAGACTAAAGCAACACATAAAACACAGAAGATGTGTTCTCCAGATGGAGATCAGATTAAAAATGTACCTTCAGAGTAGAAAAATGAAGTTCTAGGAGGTTGTACTTGGTGAAATGGAAGAGGTCCTCTAGTTTTAGCTGCTAACACTGTTAATGGCATTTCCTTTGGAAACTCATTATGTATATACAGGAAACAGTGAACTCAAATGATTTAACGAGGCCTAAAACTGTCACAGATGGAAAACTTGCTGCCTCTTCCCCATTGAGACAGCGCAAAGGGAAAGGCTCAGCACCTGCAAAGGGAGTGGCTGAGAGATGCCAATCTCGTGTTCCCACATTTTTTATGTTTCTATTTTCTCTGTGCATCAGAGGTCTTAAACAATTAGTCAGAAATAGGAAAGAAATGCAAAGTGAAGCCTGGCCCCTGCACTGACGGATGCAGCTGAGCTGGAGCACAGGGAGGAGAGATCTCCCTGTTCCCAGGGAGAGAACAGTATATGTTTCCTCTGTAAATGGCTCTAATTATGCTCTAATTACTGTACCTGGAGGAAATCCTTCAGATGTTTTGCACTGAGGTCTCACCTGTAAATGTTGACGAACAGCTGCAACTTGTTGTCAGTCATTAAGCTACTGATGAAAAGGTCACCAGCCAGCTCAGTACCATCTCTTTAACAGCTCCTTGATTTGCAGCATTCACTTCTCTTTGTTCTGCAGTTTATGTGCAGTCCAGACATAGGATTCGATCAGCATCTCCCTCTGAGGGGAGAGGTTGTGGCAGAATAAGGTGCTTCATACAGGGGTCTTCAAATCAGGTGAGGGTGGCAAGGCCCTGGCACAGGCTGCCCACAAAAGCTGGGGATGCCCCATCCCTGGAAGTGTTCAGGTTGGATCAGGTTTTTACCAGCCTGGTCTAGTGGAAGTTGTCCCTCCCCATGGCAGAGGGTTGGAACAAAGTGATCTTTATGGTCCCTTCCAACCCAAGCCCCTCTGTGATTCTGTGGTGATACACTGGAGCACGAGCTTAAACAGATGACCGCTGAATTTGTGAGTTCAGCTGGGACATTGCCTGGTTTGTCACCTTTTCCACATGGGTGGTCACTTGGGTTAAGATGAAGACCAGACAAGTAGAAACTGTAAAGTTAAAGTGCCCATCATGAATCCTGGGTCCCCTGCTCCTCTGCCATGGGAGCTTTGTTGCTCAATTTTTACTGCCATTAACAAGACTGCAAGATACTACGTATGTGTAAGTCATATCAGTTGTAGGTAGGACATTCTCCTGAAAAGTCTTAATGTTTGATGAAAAATCCTGAATCAGGCAGTTCTTCACCCATTTTGCTGCCACATATACAAAAGATTTGAAATCACAGCAGGGCATATTGACTCAGTGCAGTGTATGTTAAATGACTTTTATCTAGGAAAAGGAGGAGCTAGGATGAAGACAAATCTTGAGGTCATGCAGTAGCATTGATGGTACAGAATCAGTTCTAAACCAACCCTCCAATCCTTGATCTATCCACTGGAGAATATTTGATAAAATCATTTGGCTGGGGAAAAAATAAGTTTTCAGAAGTGTCCAATATTAGTTCTCATGTTGCTGTGGGATTTGTGTCTGGTATGAGCCCTCACTTTTCTATTTGCATGGCAAAGAGACACAGGACGTGTAGGTGGAATATTCATGGATGTTCTGGTTTTTCAGGAACATGTTTTTGCTGCTGTTTCTGGAAGACCTTGTATGGTTCATGTTAAATCACAAGGATTCATCAGTGTTAAAACATTCCATTTGGCAGGAAGCTCTGGAAGACTGTCATGCTGGAGAGCTGGAGGAGTAACTTTCTTGGTCTTTCCAGCTAAGTGTACCTACAAATACGATTAAATCTATTTGCTGAAGGCCTAGAGACATCACGTTGGTGTAGCACTGATAAACTCACTAATACTCTCTAGTTCAGCCACAGGTTGTGTAACTGAATGCTTACAGAATAGATGCCTTGAAGGTAGGAAATAAAGATACAATGGAATACTGGATCTTTTTTTTAATATAAACTAGTTATGCACAGTCCAGTGCAAAAATGTTCATTTAAAGCAGAGAACAGTCCTGGCATCATTATTGTTTTTATTTGTGAGAAGAACAGCCCCAGTCCCATTCAATGGAAGTTATCATATAAAACAGTTAATTTTTCACTCTTCAGAATACTTCTGCCAACCTAGGTTTTGTTCAGATACTAAAATATTTAAACCATCTCTCAGCATTACTGGGAAGATTTTTCTGCCCGCTGAAGGTCTACAGTGAATGGATCAGAAGGAGGAGATGGTGAGGCTGCCCAGTGCTGTGCACACACAATGGCAGTCTGCACCACCCTCCCCAATCCCTCACTGGCAAACACCCTTTTTTTCACACCAGAGGTGAGTAGAAGACCTAAAACGTTTATAGAAATCAACCTCTTTTTAAACATCCACACTCCCATTCAGCAGTACCCTGACTCTGGGAACACCGAGAGATGGGAATACCCAAATGAGAGTAATCACTGGGTGGTTCAGCCTTCAGAACCAGAAAAACAACCCAACATCAGGTTTTGAAAGAGGAAGGGAAGCAGAAAGCCACACACAGGGCATCTTCCAGTGCACCAGAACCTCTGGCTGGTCAGTCTGCACTACAGCAACAGCGTGTGCAGGAGCACTGAGCCACGCTGCACATCCTTACACAGAGACAACAAAACTCTGCAGCACTCATATAAAATCATGTGTAAACAGAAAGACCTGGGAAGTGATGTGAGAGCACAAAGCAGGAAGACAGAGAGCAGTAATAATTGGTTTAATCCAGCCAAGGGCTCGGCTGCCAGTTGGCACTGCTGGCACTCGGTGCATTAGCTGTCAGCGCCTGGCGGATTAGGCAGCAGAGCTCAGAGATAGGTTTCTGCTGCAGGAGGCAATTTCACACTCATGAAGGGCATTCACTTTGAAGGAAAAACCTTGCTGTGTACTCTGCGTTTTTGTTGAAATAACAACAAAGGGGCTTTAGATATACTCCAGGGTAGCTGACAACAGAGTTTGACCTGACTTCAACAAAACTACATCTTATTAAAGGGGAAGGGATGCTATCCACAAGGATGGAGAGCTCATTGTGCCTGTGCTTGTACAGCTGTTAAGGCAAGAGGGTTCCTGATCCATGACCAGGGCTCCTGGGCATTACAAAATACTGATTATAAAATCCATCTATGTGACAACACAAGTCTAAAAACACAAGCTGAAGCACTTCTCAGTAACTTTCTTACATTTATAGAATGAACCACAGTCTGAAACGCTAAAATGTAAGGGTTCCACAAGTCAAGTTTTGGGTAAGTGCTACTGGGCTTGCAGAAATGTTAGGTAAGATTTGCTGTAATTCAGCAAAATAATTGCTTATGTTTTGCTGAGTTGTAACAACTATAACTAGTTAATGAAATTAATTGATTTCTTTTCAAAAGACTAAGAAAGAAATGTAGATTGGCCAAAGATTCACTCTGGGTGTAAACATGATGGGGAGATAAGTGAATGAGTTGCTCTGATCTGTGCTGTTTCTCAGCCTCTGATCTGAACTTTGTCTGAACAAGACCCTGCATAGGATCACTGCCAGCTGGGAGCACCATGTGTTGCGTGGCTATGGAAGAGTGTGCAAGAGGTTTTGTCAAGACTTTTTTAATGTTTTGTTGTTGATGATCTTTTTTCTGTTTTGCTTTTAATGAAACCCACAATTCTAAAAGTTATTTCCTCCTCCATCTGTCTCTCATTTTATGAAGAAATGAGGTTATGACATAGATATTCTCAAGTTTAGGAATTTGTTTCTGTGGCATGTTATACAAGGGCATCCTTTGAGCCTTATTTTGCTTTTCTTGTAGGGGAAAAAAAAAAGTTTCTCCTATCCTTCTCTCCGGAAAGTAGTTCCCTTCAATAAAAATAGTCCTCTACTACTGGCTGTTTTAATCTGCTTTGTTGCCTGCGCACTCCAACTGTCTTTCTTTCCACACCTCTTTGCTTAGGTCACTCTACCCCCTCCAGTCTGATGTTTTTTGGTACCTGGGGTCCTTGGACGTTGTCCTCAGATTTATTGGCTTGCAACCCTCCACTGTTGGCTTTAGCCAGAACCTTCATTCCTTCACCATGGCCCCTGCACAGAAAGCAGCCCTGAACACAAGCCACAGGCCTTCTGTTGTCAGCACTCATTCTCTGTCAACACCTTCTGCTGTCAACACCCTTTATCTCCAGTTTTCCAGAGATAGGAGGGATGGGATTGAATTCCAGATTCAAGCACCTACATATAGATGTCAACATGTAGGTGTCCAACTTTCCCTGAAGTTAACAGAGATTTGGCCAATCAGTCAATCAAGCCTAGAGAACAGTTCATCTCTCCTCTCCTCTAGGTCTGTCTGTGCATTTTAACACTTATCTGGATGAACCTTCTGAACTGAGGTGGGTGCTGACACTCAGAAAGACCTTGGGTCCTGTGATAATCCTGTGATAGTGTCAATGAAGAGAAGGTCCTGCTCAGTGTGTGGGAGTGCAGGTGCTACCCCTGTTTGTGGTGGTGCTGGGAGAGCTCCCATGTCTTGAGAGCTTTTTGCTTCTACCATCTTTTCCAAAACTTACAAACTTGGATATCTGCTTCCAGCCAGCCAAAAGACACATCACTGGCATTGATATTAACAACTGGATTTTCAGGTACTCTGTTCATTAGAGCCTGTTGAGGAAATAAAATAGGCTGGTGTCTGTTTCACGCAGAAAAAATTTCTTTCTTCGGTTCTCAGTTTTCAAAGTGACTGAAATAGTAAAACACACAGAGACACATACACACCCTTCAGTTTTAGGCACACACCCAGCATGAAAAAAATCAGCCAGGATAATTAAAATTTGGCGAAGTTACAAGTAACAGAAATGAGGACAAATCTTGCATAATCTTAACCCTATCTGGCTCGACTAGCTCAGTTATGATAATAAAAACTTCCCTTCAATCAACCACACACAGTTTTTCTCCTCCTCTATATTATCACTGACTTCTCAAGGAAAGAGAATCCTATTCTTTGTTCTTATCCCTTATTGTTAAAAGCAAAAAAATGTTTTTCTTACCTAAATAAATGAAAAGTCAGTCTTCTCTCAGCTCTGCCAGCATAATTCTATTTATTCCATCTGACCTCCTCTTAGGTTACCCTTGTGTGACCCACATGACTGCTTCTCAAATCCTTGCTGCTTTCAGAGATGTGATCTGTATTAGTTTCTTTTCTGCTTGTGTTTCCCCATTACCTGTACATACCTAGTTACCTAGATTTATTTTCATGCTTTACATGGATAGTATCTTTTTAGGTCAGAGACCACTGTTCTGTTCTGTTCCCACAGCTTTCCAAAGCAATCCCTGCACAAGATTCATCTTCGAAATGCCTGTGCACAGATACAAATGAAAGACATGAAGACATGTACAGCTAATGGCTACAAGCAGATCTTAGCAAAAGTTCCAGCTAAGACATTCCAGTCATCCAAAACGTGTTATTTTCCCTATTAATCCCTAGGTCAAAACACAGTTTTCTAACCTTTGCAATTAAAATGCAGCCAGACATGATAATGAATCACTGAATCTCTCTACAGAAACTAATCACCTCTCACAGAGCATCTCTTCTTATTGACATTCCCCTTGGCTCAGGAGTGACTCACCAGCTGCTGAGCTATGAACTTTGAAATGTTTACTTTCACACGGAACAATTTGGCCTCTGTTGCTAATGAAGAGTGAGGACAAGGCAGGGAGACCAACCATTCCATGCCAGAAATCTCACCCTCGAACATCACAACAACCTGACAGTTAAAACAATTCTAAAGTTTTTACACAATACATTGAAAACCATTATTGATTAATCATTTTCAAGGCTCCTATATGTGGAAATAAACTGAAGAGATGCTACTCTGCTCTGCCTATAGGAGCTCATAATCAAAGTCAAAATCAGCAAAGATTTCTGCTTTTGCCTCAGTTTTCTGCTCTCCAAGTGTGGGTGGGACAGGACCTGTTCTGGGCTCAACCTTCTAGCAACAAGTGAGTGAATTATGGTCAGAGACATCAGTTCTGTAGCTGAAAACACAGAGCATGGGGGAGAACAGTGCCTGTCATAATTTGTGTCTCAAAAAAAGGGAGTAAAATATGCTGGAGTTAAGAGTAAGGGCAATTTGGTTTTGAAGGCTCTCTGATAGACTTATGGAAGTATCACATTTAAGCAGTTTTTGAGATGAGAAGATAGAAGTGGATGCACTTCATCATTAATACATACACAGAAATTTCAAAAGACTTTCTGGGGACAACAGTTTAAGACTGCTTAAATACCCTAAGTCACCACACTCCTCATCCAGTGATTCCAGTCACTTCCAATCCAAACCATTCCATGATTCTGTGTTTGTGGGAAATGTCTGAAATTGAACTGAACTCTCAAGCAGAAGCCCTCTGCTTGCTGCAACAGTAGAGGCTGGCTGTAAAACTTTTTTGAGTTCTGATCTAAACAGAAATGGCACATTCTGGATCCTCCTATCAGTAAAGGGATGTGAAAAAGGACCACCAGACAGCAGGCTGATAGCTTTCTGTGATTCTGTACCTAAACCATTCAGACTGGGAAAACTGAAGGCTCCCAGTTTGGAAAGAAGAAAATAATTATATCTGAAAAAAAGAGTGTTTTTGAGAAGAAATTGGGGGCCTGGAAAGAAGACAGTGAAGATCCTGACTGGAGAAAAGACCCTGAGAGTGGAGGGAGGCCTTGGAGGTAGGACAGATGCATGAGGCCAAGTCCAGGGGGACACCCAGGGACCTTGCCAGTAATGCCCAAGAGTTGTACGTGTCAGTGTAGTCTGACATGACTTCCTTCCCAAATATCCCAGGCCAACGGCAACCTCCCTGCAGGGAACGGAAGATGAATCCTGATGAATGCAAACACTATGTGGCAAAGTGCATGTGTGAGTCTGAGATAATGAAGTAAAAATTCCTGTCTCCTTTCTTCTTAAATAGACTCCAGCACAAGAGACACTACAGGTTATGGTACACTTTGTCTTACCCTTGGCAAACTCCCACAAGCTTTATATATCCACCCCTAAAAACATCAATATGGCTTTATATTTGGGGTTATTTCAACACGAATTAATAGCCCAAAGAGTTTCCCAAAGAGGTGGACATATTAGATAGAGTGCAAGGCATGTGTAAGATACACATTCCAAACATTGCCATCATGATTCTCCTTATTATCCCTTGTTCTCTACTCTAAAAGAATCTTGTAATCCATCTCAGGCGGATCCCAATTCCCATGGGATGTCAGTGACACTCTCTGTGTGTGCCTGCCTGGGGTACAAGGCTTAAGCCTGCAGGGAACATGTCTAAGATCCAACCTGACAGCTCCCATGTCGTAAATAATGGACTGATCTGAATGACAGATGCTGGCGCAGCTTAATCTCTTTGGGAAAAGGTATTCCCTGCACTGCTAAGGATAGCATGCAAACCCCTGCAATTCTGAGTGGGAAACACTGAAAACTCACATCCTTATTCTTGTCTCAGCTTTGAAAAAGATCCCTTCCACATTGCTTAAGTTTCAGGGCATTTTTTTTTGTATTCTTTTCCCCTAGGAGTCTGACTGGCACACAAGTGCAGTATTGCTTTGTATCCAAGGAAGAACACAGCGTTGTAATGTCATTGTTCTCCAGATCCGTCCAACAGTATTTTGGTACTCTGAGTAAAACATCCCATGGGACAGAGCACAAAGATAGCTGCATCTTTATCAGTGATTAGAGTCAGCAAGGACCCACAGTTTCAGATGCAGACTGTTGACTTTCTGCTTGGGATCCTTTTCCTCAGCATTATACTCGAATATATTAAAGCAAAGGGACTCACCGCTTTTGGGTACCTTACTTCTATTTTTTTGTTGTTGTTGTTATTTATTGACAAAGCGAAGTATTAAGCTNTTTTTTTTTTTTTAAATGATTGGGCTTTGTGGCTAGCAGCTCTGAATTTTTGAAATGAATGTAAGTGCTGCATCCTCTATTCCTCCCCTCAGCAAAAAGCCTCATGTGCAACCTGCTGCACGGCTGTAAGTGGTTTAAGCTAAAGTCATGATACCAAAGTCCACAGTGTGCTCATAAACCTCAACCATGAAATATTTGCCAACTATAAATAGAAGACTGTCAACCAGATAAAAGCAATCTTTTCTGAAAACACTTTCTGGTGCTCACGGACAACTTCCGCAGTCATTATATAAAAAATGGATAGAAACTACTGCTGCTAACCCGAAGGATTTAAGCTTCTTCAGTAACTTGCACACGATCTTACTGACTTGGCTCTTTTTTGTTGTTGTTCTGGAGATGCTGATAAAAACAGTCAGCAGCCAGAAAAATCTATATAAAATGAGATGCTGCTGTGGGCCAGCATACCGAATTTAGTCTACCCTGAGACTCCTTTGATGGGCAAGCGAACAGCAGCTAAATCAAGCAGCCTGTGTAATGCCATTGCCTTGTCTTCCTCTGTACCTAATTCAGCACATCACTCCTCTCCCTTAGTAAAGACAAGCATCCTGTGACCCTTGCTGTGCTGGACTTGTTCTTCACCATGTTACCTGATGACTTTTCAAGCCTTGGTCCAGTAAGCACAGACTTAACAGCAATTCCTGCAATCTGATATCTTCTCTCCGCTTGCTGTTGTCTCAGAGCCCTTGGCATTAGCCCAGACAGACAAGTGTGAACATGAATGCTTATTGATCATAGTCTTGTACTAAGTTGATTTTAATTTCTGGAGGCAAGGGTGTGTTTTTCTGTTCAGTTATTGAAGCAAATCCATAATGGCCCAGAATACATACTGTTGTGATAATTCACCATAAAGGCAACAAAAAATACTTCTGTATGCAATTTATTTTCCACATGTGAATGACTGAATTATGGATCAAGGAGTTTATCAGCCACTCTGTGTCTTCCTTCTCTTCTGTTAACATGGCATGGAGAAAGCATGTGACTGATGTAATTACATTTACTGAGACCTTTGACAGGTCTCAAAGCTGAGGAGGCTGCAATGTATTCATGCCTTGCATTTTCATGGCACTTTTTCATTTATAGAATTTCTCCACACAAATATGCTGCAGCTCTTGATCCCTGCTGCTATCTCTAGCGTTGTTATCTGTGGGGAGTTTATGAATCCACAATATAATGTGTACTGAACACTGCATAAAATTCTCTTGCATCAGAAAAAAAAAAAAGCAGTAATACAGAGGCACAAGAATACCTGCTGTTGTGAAATCTCATTTTCATTTAGGAGACCATTTTGGAAAAGCTATTTGTGTACAAAAGTTAAGCATCCTTCAATAGGTGCAACAGAATCCAGTCTGAAACTCCACTGTCTGGGTTACTGTTGGTTGCACTTTGCCTCATGGACTCATTTAGTGGGAAAGTAGGCAAGGAATGAAAGGAGACACAAAATAATAATGAAAAAAAATGCACTTGTGATTTATTCAGTAAATATCACTCAACAAGAAGTGAATAGGAGGGTTAAAGAGAAAGGCTGTGTTCTTCATTAATAATGAGAGATGTTATTCTGTGAGAAAGATCAGGCTTGACCATACAAAGTGGACAGTACCACAGACTGGACTCTGGAATCACATACTTCACTGCATGAATGGAACTCAGCTTCTAAAAGACCTGGATACTACCCTCAAAAGGCTCCTTCCTAAAAACCAGTCCTTTTCCCTCAGTGTTCATCATCATCCCCTAGTTCTGAATCATGGCCTAAAACTTTGTATGTGCAGCTTTGCAGCACTCTCTTAGTGCAACTCCCAGTATAGGAGCTTCATCCAATTGTTTATGGATAGATACTTTATAGTACTCTAATACAGTGATGGTCCTGCAAAGCTCAGGGCATAAAGCTTTAATGGGAATTGGAAATACCATTCCAACTCTGTCTTTTAGAAAGGCAGAAATACTGCTGGAATGCTCAGTGCAGATATCTAGAGATGTATAATGAAATTTGAGAATAAAATGAACATGGAAAGAATTAAATCAATGTCCTTCTCATCCATGATTCATCCACTTCATATATAGCCAGTGCAGCTCACCAGTGAACAGGGCAGAAAAGATCCAGTTCTGTGCTGCAGACTCTGTGTGGGTTTTTGATGGGATTCCTGTAGAGGTAATTTCATGTGAAAATTATAACTGATTCCCAAGTCATATGAACTACAGAGGAAACAAATCAGAATGCTAACCCCCAGGGTAGGCAAATTTCCACCCACTGAAAACAGGAGTGTATGGACTTCTGATGTCAACATTCACTGTGTTCAGTGCCAGTTTCTCACTTCCTAAGAGTTCCTTGAGCAAGAAATCAAGGTCTCTGAATTCTGATTGTGTATCAAAGAAATTATTCAGGGAACAATCTGTAAAAGGCAGCAGTATTACTTATCTGCCTCATAGGTTTCTTGAAAATAGAGTAGAATATCAAACATTTCCTTTCTAAATCTCACGGTAAAGGTCAAGTGCAGTAAATTGCTGCAGTTGTACAGAAGCAAGTGGAACAAAAGCAGACTTCACTATAGATCAAACTTGCACTTTCATACTCAAATGACTTTGCATCTTTCCTTTTTAGTACTGGGGTGTCCTTTATCCCACAGAGACTTGTAATTCAGCCTCAAACATGTCTAGTTTTAATTAACACATTAGCTCAAAAATTAGTTGATTTTAATTGAAAAGAAAATGCTATTTTTAGAGCAAAGAAAAACTCCTGGAGTGGAGGGGGCTGTAAAAAACTGAAGGGATTCAGTATTTCTCACTGAGAGAAAAACTCACATGTTGTTTATGTGTTTTCCTTTCAAAGGCTCTGGTGAGAGGTAAGAAGGAAGCCCAGCTGATTTCATTTTGCTGTGGATGCAACAACCTGGCCAGGTAAAAGCACCAAGAAGGGAGAAGCTTGTACCTTCCTTAGAATAACTAAACCTGCCTGGAACAGAAAAGTTTTCAAGATGACATGGAATGGACAAAGAAGAAACCTAGCCAGGAGGGAGCTGCAGCCTGGGCAGGAGGTAGAAGGTGCCCATGTAAAATCGAAGAATCACAGAATGATTTGGGTTGAAAGGGACATTAAAGATCATCTTGTTCTAACATTCCTGCCATGGGCAGACATGCCATTCACTAGATCAGATTGCTCAGGGCCCCATCCAGCTTGGCTTTAAACACTTCCAGGAATGGGCTATTCACAACCTCTCCAGGCAACTTGTGCCAGGGCCTCAATACTCTGTGAGTAAAGAATTTCCTCCTAACATCTAATCTAAACCTGCCCTCCTTCCTCTGCCATTGCCCCTTTTCCTATCACTATCTGACCAGATAAAAAGTCCCTCTCCCTCCTTTTTTTAATCCCCCTTAATATCTCAGAAGCAGCAGAAAGACCTCAAATGGGGCTTATTCTTTATGAAATGGACTGTAGACCTAGGAAATTCCTTGCCAATGATGGTGTGGATGCAGGAAGTTTGTGCGGGCTTAAAACAGACTGGACTAGAACGTGAAAGAGAGATCCTGGGATTATCTGTTAAGCAGAGAAGCTCTGTCAGGTTAAGGTGTCTCCTGAACTATAAATACTCAGGAACTGGCAAAGCTTTACCGGGTAGTATTTAATGGTTTTCCTTGATTTTATTTCTCCTAAGGTTACTTTTTACAGCCCTAATTAGAGGGTGAATGCTGCAGAGATGGTCCAAGATGACCCTTAATCTGAATCAACATGGTTCTTCTTCCAGAGACAGGCAGTCAGGACCAATATGGGATGAAAAGAAACTCCTCCAGAAGGTGCCATGTGCAGTAAGTTGTGATCCCAGAAACTACTAAAAATTACCAGAGAGACAACAAACCTCACAAAAAGGACTGGATTGCCAGTACGGAGCTGTGTTTACAAACCAATTTGAACTTGTTCCCTGTCACTCAGAGCTTTCTTGGGTTTAAAATTTTTATTGCCAGAGTTCCTTTTGTAATACAACCCAGCTTTTTTTCTCTGTTGGGAATTTTGGGGCTAGGGGAGTCTTATTTCCAGGAAAATGTGTAGGCAAATTCACCTTCTCCAAGAAGCACCAAGGCTGGCAATGTGGAGCACTGCTGTCACACGGAGGGTCCTCAGTGGGAATGGTTTGAGGCCATTTGCCTAAGATTTTGCAAACAGTGTCACAGACTAACAATCTGTCCTGGAGATAGGAGGGAATCAGTCTTTGAAGATTCCTGAATGATGCTGCAGCTCAACAGCTCCAGCTCTGAAAATATCTACTTAAATTTATACCTGGAGCCACACTCCTTTTATTCAGGGAATTAGATAAAAAAATCTGCAGCTTTTCCTTCAACAACAACCTCTATATTTTGCCAACATACCACACCTGCCTACAGAAAAAAACCCACATTCATGGAAAAAGAAAAGGCAGATTTGCTGCTACTGTTTGCAATTTAAAAAAAAAAAAAAAAAAATTACAGACAAACTTTTGATAATTCTGAAATAAAGCGCTGTTCTTATTTAAATTTATTTGGGAGGGGGCAAGGGAAGATTTTTAAACTGAAAAGCACATTTGATTTTGAAAATTAATTGCAGAATACCCTATGTGCTGTTCTCTAGACAGAAAAATCATTTTGGCTTATGCTCTTTCTACCAGCCTGAAATGCAAGACATTTCCAGTGACAATCTACCTAATTCAAATAAAGCAAATGTTAGTTTTCCTGTATAATGTCAGACCATTATTATCCTTTCTCTCTGAAGGTCTGGCATGAACACAATGACATCCAGAAGAGTCTATAAAGTGCTTTGAATATTAGAACAGGGCAAAGAACTGGGATCTGTACAAGGCATCTGCCTAATGGCTCTGCTCAATAAGGATGCAGAGTCCTCACACACACATATACATGGAATCATATAACTCATTTTATTTTCTAGTTTCACTCAGTCAGATCATCAAAAGTTTTCTAGGAAACAACAACAAAAAATCCCAGTGTATGTGACTGTGCAGAATGTATCAGGACTGTGCAGAACTGGTCAGCCTGTACAATACAAAGAACAGAACAAAAAGCCGAAGAAAAATAACATTTCAAACCAAAAAGGTCTTGATATACAGAGCATCAGTTTAGCATCCCAACAAGCAACATCATCTAATAAATAAAGAGACAACTGGGAACACAGAGCTGGAAAGAACAAGCAGGGTCATCTAGTCTAAGTCCTTGGAAGAGTGGGCAGATTTTTGAGTTATCAGCTCAGAAAGAGTCTACAGAGAAGCTCTGCCTCTCGGTCCCAGATTCCCTTCACAGGTGTGCAAACCCGGACACCACCAAACAGAAGAGTGAATCAAGGGCATAGCCAAAGTGCTTGAGCCTCAC
>VWZT01013506.1:1940-19727 GCA_013397055.1 Pachycephala philippinensis | reverse complement strand
AAAAAAAAAAAAAATTGAATAAGGGATAATTTAGGTTCATTAGTGCTCTAGAAACAAATCATTCAGTCTGGGTAAGGCCTACTTTAGACCTGAAAAGGAAACTTTGCCAATAGCAACCAGACACAGAACCCTGCTGTTATCACTGTGTGGATGTTTAGAAATAGCTGAAGTGCAACAGTATTTTATGTGTGAAAATGATGCAGGAGCAATCAGTCTGGCAGATATTTAGACCGTGGGAGCTGACTTTTTTCCCCCCCCTTTATTCTTTCTGTGAACATACGGACCCAATGCAAAGGGACATCCTCCTAACAGGCAGCACTAGTATTGAGAACAAAAAGGAATCCTCCTTTCATCTAGATCAAAAGAAGATGTCTGAGCTGATCTGAGTCTTTTTACAAGTGGAAGGATGCAGATATCCTCCAGTTGACACAGCTGCCCAGGGAACACACACAGACACATGCTGTGAGCTACTGAAGCTAGTTACTTCAGGATCAAAACTCTCAGTTTCCTGCTGCCTTCTGAGAAATTTCATGCTGCTGAGGCCCATTCTAAATCTGTGAAATGGGATTAAGGACATCCATTTGAAAATAGGACACAGGAAAAAAAGTCAAGGAGAGCTCCCAGCTGACAGGACAAGACCAAAATGGATTAGGTACCTCAAGACTTGTGTCTTTTCCCCCTCCCAGTGATTGCCTTTCCCTGAGCCATAACCAGGCTTGGCACAGCAGCCAAGTAGGAAAAGGGAAATAAGTGCTACCCCACATGTTTCTGAGCTGCATTTCTCAAATTGCAAGAGGATCTGTAGCCCTCCACTCCCACTATGGGGCCACCCAGAGCATATCAGGACTGGCCATGACATGGAACAGACCCTCCCAAATCCTTCCAGCCTGGATATGTTTGTGTTCTACTGAGTTCTGCTGCAGTCCTGGTCTCTTACCAGCCCTGAATTTTTCTCCTGAGGTTGAAACGGCAAGTGGCTGTTGCATTAAAGATAGTTTCTTGTTGGGATAGAGGGATGGGAAATGATCCTCACTTGCCCTTGAGACTTGCACAGATTCTGGAACAAATGCACATTTCACAAGCCCTTGGAAGATAAAAAGTCACAGCTTGAAACGTGAAACAGCTGCTTCATGTAGCAGCAAGGACAAATAGCCGGTGTGGATTTGTCAAGAATAAATTGTGTTGAACTGATCTAATCTCCACTTTTAGCAATGTAACAGGCCTTAAGAATAAAGGAGAAGTAGCTGTCACAAATCTTACCCCCTTACTAAGGTTTTCAAAAGGGTTGCATGTGACATTCTCATAAGTGAGCCCTGGCAGCCTGGTCTAGATGAGACTCTGATCGATTGGGTGCAAAGCTGGTTTGATAACGTATCAGAAAGGTTATCAATGGTGCTTTCTCAGAGTGGAAGGATGCAGAAATGGAGTTCAGCCAGGTCTCTTCTGGATACAATCCTGGCATATGCTTTCATTAATGAATTAGATGATAGAAAAGAAAGTATGGTTATTAAATTTTCAGACATAAAGCTCAGAGACATCGTAAGCACAGGAGGACAGGGTTTGAATTCAGAATGATTTGGAAGAATTGTATAACATGTCTGGGGTGGGAAAGGGGAAGCTGAAATTCAGCAGGGACAAGTGCAAGGCCACAAACTTCAGTTTATACGATGCACAAATACCAAAATTTCCCAATAGCAGCTCTTTAGCAAAGCGTGGAATTGCAGTAGATAACAAGGTGAATTCCTTGTTAAAAAAAGAAACTGCCACCTTGCAGGAGTGAACAAACAGGGTTATAACATTAAAGATGAGCAACAGTCCTTCCTTTGTCACTAGCAAGTCTTCAGATACCATGTCATATTCCCTTTTGAACGTGTCAGCTCAGTTAAAAGGTGTGCAGCAATAGTCCAGAGGAGAAGAGGACTACCTGAGATGTAAAAAACATGGCTGGAGCAGAAAGACTTGCAGGCTCAGTGTTTATTTAACTTTAGAATGTCTCACAAGAAGCTCTTCAACAAGCTTCCTGTATTTAAAAGGCTTGTTGCAAACAGGAGTACAATAATCTGTTTTCTAAGTCTACAGGGAATAGGAAACAAAACAAACAAAAAGCAGCTTTCTTTACAATTAGAAGTTTCAGTTTGAATTTTTCAACAGTGAGACTTGCAAAGCACTCGGAAGATTTATTTTTAGACACAACTTTGCTAATGGCCTGACCTCAGCTGGATCAATACCTTTGATGCAGGAGTCAGTGTGTCCTGCTGAAAGCAAGTCTTCATAAATTTCACGCACCAAATGACTGGAAGTGGGATCTCTGGGAATCTCAGCAGTAGTGAGCTCCAGACTGTCTCTGTCTCAAGTCTGGCAAAACCCACTGAGTTTCAGTACAAAGTCTCAGTGTGGGTTATTCCATCTGCGCTTTGCTTGTGGCATCAGTCTCTCCTCCTCTTGCTGCCTGCACTGCTTAAAGAAAGTTGTTTGCACAGAAGTGAGAATGGCAACACATTTTATAGTTTCTATAGGGGGGCAGAAAAATAAAAAGTTTCTTGGTGACTGCTGAGATCTTTAATAAACACAAGAAATCCATGGCTTGGATGTAACATTTATTTAAGTGCCATTGTCTCTTGGTTCGTGGGCAGAACACTCTGGGGAGTCAAAACTCATTCTTTGTATGGCTTAGAGTGATCTTCATTAGATATGCTACTTAGGCTTTCATAGTAATTTAATGTGCTGAATGATATGGCAGCTGTCCATGACAGATTGCTTTGTTTCTCCTGTGGTACCATTGTCCAAGCGTAGGGAAACTTCTTCCACTGAATGTGGTTCCTCTGGCAGTGACTTATCATTTGCATTCAATGATTATTAAACCTGTTGATCCTCTGGATTCATGTCAGACCCGAGCCTCTTGCACTGACTCAGTGTTGCATCACCTGAAAATTGCCATTGATGAAGCTGGACTCTCGAGTTCTGAGATGAGGCTGCAGAGCCCAGAGGAAGACAGAAAGGCAGGTGGTGTTGGGTCCATGCAGCCAGCAGGGACAGTGGCCTCTCTTGATGGGGATGGCCTTTTCCCCAACAACAGCACATTCACAAACTACCACTCTCCTTTCAGATACCAAATATGTTTGTCATTTATGCAGGACAGTACATGCAGTGTCCTTTGTTTTCTTCCAGTCTGCAAAGCCATGTTTCCTTTGAAGTCTGCTAATGTGCAATATGTCTGATTGATCAACCTCAAGACTTTTCAAGGTCTTGGAAAACTGGTTGGTGCTAAAGTCCACTCAAGGTGAATTTAGGACCAGCCTTTCATGTGTTAGCTTGGGAATCTACTGCTGACTCCAACAGGCATGAGTAGAACAGCAACTGCTTTTTCATTTTTGTTTTGCCAACTCAGAGACTCCATCACTGGCCACAAGAGCCCTGATCATGAAACTTGGGAACGTTCAACTTTTTAAGTACCGCTTGTAGGCATTAAAAACTAAAAATCAGAATTTCATGTAAAGGCAAATTGAGGGAGAAGTAAGTAAATGCTGGGATCTAATCTTTTAGATTTATGGTAGCCATAGATTGTAAACATACACTTGAAACACAGAAGGAGCCTTTGCAAGTTTGACTTTGCATAAAACAAGACAAGTGTTATACAGTCATACCTTCAGGTGAATGAGACTGTGGGGTTTACACATTTCAGGGAGTGGAGAATCTGCCATATCCTCAGGTGAACTCTCCAGCATTAAAAATATGCAGCTTATCTGTAGTCAGAACTTGTCCAGCTTGAGCTACCAGCCTGTGAAGTGTTACGTATTTGTATGTTAAATTATAAAGCCCTCTGCCCTTATATATAATATCTCCCTGAATTTCTATTCAGAGATATTTCCACTCAGTGCTTTTACATTTCATTACTGCTCTGCTGCAAGAGTTCAAAGTTTTCAGATGGAAGTCCTGTGTGGTTCCAGGGGATGATGCTTTCCTAGGCCAGGCTGTTTGCAGTGCAAGGGTAAAGGGAAATGCAAGCACAACTCCCATCAATACTGAATGACAGGTTTAACAATTCCCCCCTCTCCCTCCTCCCCCTCACCCCTGAGTATGGATTATATCCATGTCTCTTCACCAGGGGCCTATATCTGAGCAGTTTGCCATTCTCTGATATTAACACTTGAAGTTTTAATGAGCACAGGCAAAGGAGGATGCTTAGCAACAATACAGAAAGTACAACAAATACAGGATAAGCAGTTTGAGATTAGATTTTAATGACATCTTAATGACAACACCAGATCAACTTATTGCTCTGCTTAACTATGCCATTAACACAGATGCCAGAATACTGCAGAGTATATTAATTATTGGGTTTTCCACTTTGGGAAGTGGGATTTTGGAAGCAATCAGGACAAATTGAAAGGAAGGGGCAATGGAGAGCAAAGCGTCAGGACATAATCTGAGTAACATATTCAATCTGCTCAAGCAGCTTGATGGTATGGTCAAAGTGCCCTCACTTGCATTAGTTTCACAGAATTTCTCTTGTTCCCAACAGACTAGAGAATTATAATGGAGATATTGGCACTGCTTTTTAAAGACTCCGTTTTTTGTGCATTCTTTAACCCCCCTTTTAGCTCCATTCGCTCCCAGCTATGACAGGTGTATTATTAACAGACACAATCAGGCTTCACAAATTGTGTTTGTGGGGTTTGGAGAGAGGATTTGTTAAATGAAACATGTGAAACTTGATTGGCTAAAACCAAAAGTGAAAGCTCTGAGATGCTATATAGTCCTCAAAGAAGGTGAAGTCAGCTTGCCTTTCAGGAATCACCAGCCAAGATGCAGAAGGGAAAGGTACTGAAAATTAGAAATGGAACCTCAAGCCAAAACCCTGTGCAATGTAGAAGAAAAACAGCAAGACTGAATCTGAAGGGTTTGACATGGGACATGAAAAATTGCCCCTCTTAGCACCTGTGTTAAGATGATGCCCTGGGAGGATTTTGTGTGTTAGGCACAATCCTCTAAAAATACCACAGTTACTAGAATTTAATTCTCACACATGTCCAAAACCAGGCTGATAGACTTGTTTTCACTTGGGCCCCACTGCTCATTCTGCCTTTAACCTCATGTCCTATACCAAACAAGCTTTAGAAAGGCAGGATGACTGCACATACTGAATGGGGTGACAGAAATGGGGAAATGGCAGAAAAAGTGGGGAAATAAGACCTCTTTGAGTCTGGAGAATGTATCAATGACAGGAACAGGAACAAGACCACAGTTGTTCAACATCTTTAACGTTGCCACCTTGATACAGCCTCTGCCTGAGCTGGAATCAGCTTCAGGAGCTACTTCACACACAGTCCCAAATCTCCTCTGAAAAAGCCCTGAATTGCAAAAGACTTGCAGTTCATCGTCCTGCTCTTTCATCTCCAGTTCTCCATCCTGCCACAGAAAGAGCCAACTGAGCAAGGCACCGTAGTCCCTTTACTCCTTTCTTTCCTATGTCACACATCTTAGAAATAATCAGCTGCAGGAAAACTGAACGAACTGGTGTGATGTGATTGTGTGCCCGTTACTGCCATGCACTCATTTATCTCTGTGTGATAGCCCACTGATATAAAGAATCTGGTTACCATGACACCAAAACGTCTCAGCTGGCTTGAAAAATTCACAGAGGTCAAGGGCAGAGCAATGTAAAAATCAGTTCATGTTAAGCATATTTGGAGTCATGCTTCTGTCACCCAGAAAAATTTCAGTGTTGATTCAGATCTCCTTGTGCTGATCTTTGCTATAAGGAGAAGAAAATGACTGAACAAGAGAATTAATGGCCTGTGTATCAATGTCTCAAACCCTTTCCCCCTTTTTCTGTGAATGCTGTAAGAACATGCTCAGCTCCCACCAGGCCTGACTCAGCCCTTCTTCTTTCCAGGAAAGACACAAAACTGCACCTTTCTGTGTGTTGGCCAAAGGAGAACTAGGAGACAAAGGAGACAGAGGGCAAAGAAAAGGATTTATAAGAGAATGAGTGGCTTTTGTTGAAAAAATGATGAAACACAAATGTCAGAGGCAGTAGCCACAGAGAAAACACCCACAAAGAGCAAAAGTTAAGGAGAGGTGGGAGGAAAATGATGATAGGGGGAAGAGAGAGCAAAATGAAACAGAAAGGAGTCTCAGCAAATTTCCATAATGTAACACTGATGAAGCCTTTTATGATTATGACAGGGATTCTCAGAATGTTCCCTTGCAGGAAGTTTGCATACGCATATCTTAATAGCTCTGAACACTTTCCCAGACTCAGTAAAAGTGGAAACTTTTTCTGCTAGTGCTGCCTGCTCTAAATCTGGGCTACCCCTGTGCATCACCAAGCTCCAAGGAGCTTTATCTCTGAGGACTGCTCTGGATGGGCTGGCACATCAAGTCCAGGTCCATGCAGCCTCCAGAGAGTGTGACAGCCCTGACTGTGTACTCTGCAGAGCCAGCTCATGCTGCTCTTCTGGAGAAATACACTACGTCCTGCCAAAGGAATGGAGACACTGTTTGCACAATACCTTGTGGGACCTGGATACAAGTTGTTTTTTATCCAGAGCCAGACAGAAGCTTGAGCTGATTCAGCCTGTGTGTTTGATGTAAAATACCAGGGAAATTGATAAGATTCTGGGCTACCTGAAGCAAAGCCAAATCCACAAGTTAGTATGACCTTAAATGCTTCCAGAAATCTCAGCTTGCCCTTACTTCAAGTCCAGACTCAAGGCCCAGTGTGCAAACAAAGTACAGATTATTGCTATTTACATAGCAGTTGTTTACCTGACTCCATCCTTTCAGACTTGCTCATTTTCTCAGACTACATGTTTGTCTGCAACATTTCCTGAGATAAGTCTATGCAACTATAAATAAGAAAAAAGATTATAGTTGTCCCTGGATGAGTTTTTTTTTAAAAAAAAGAAGACTGCCAGATAAATCACCTTACAGCAGAGAGGACGCTTTTGAGATCCACAGAGTGATTTCACCAGATATTTCTGTCTGAAACACATTTTGCTTGTGCAGATGATTTGCTCAGGATAAACCCATCACAGTCACTTCAAGAGGACTGACACCAGTGATTTAGTCTCTCCAAATCCTATGAAGTTATGAGAAATAGTCTCTGATCCCTTCAGGGCCTCTGCTGCAGACTTCAGGGGGAGGGCTCTCCAGTGGATTCCCCTCAAAGTTGCATGAGCAGTAGTTGTATCCCCAGTCCAGGTTCACCAGCTCCCCAAAGGCTGCTGGAAGGGACCGTAGATGGTTGTTTCCCAGCCAAAGTGTGTGCAGATTCCTTAGAAGACAGATATCCTTAGGAAGGCTCTCCAGTGAGTTAAAGAGCAATAGCAACGTCTCCAGTTTCTCCAGATGCCGAATGCTGGAGGGGATGGTATCTATTTTGTTGTCACTCACATCCAGAAAGGTGAGGCTCCTCAGCTGGCAGAGGGGTGCAGGCAGCTCTCTGAGGCTGTTGTTGGCAAGGTGGAGGCTGTGCAGCCTTTGGAGTGCCCCTATCTCTGCAGGCAGCGAGCTCAGGCTGTTGTTGCTCAGAGTGAGCCTCTCCAAGCAACTCAAAGTACCGATTTCTGCTGGGATTTTCTTCAGGTTGTTGGAGTCCACGTAGAGGCAGGTGAGGTTCCTCAGACAGCCAATCTCCTGGGGAAGCAGCTCCATCCGGTACCTCAGGCAGCTCTCTCGTTCTGGGCTCATCTCCAGCACCTGCAGCTGGTCCAAGCCAAACACCTGTATGGGAACTGAGAGCAGCTCTCTGCCAGAGATCTTGAGTTTCTTCTTCCCTTCATACTTTGGATCGTGCTCTGTAAGGTACCTCCAGAGTGGATCAGGACCTGGACAGGCACATCTGGGAGAGGTGACTGCATCCATATCCCACCAGAACAGTGGCTGGTTGAACGGAGACTGTCAGTCACGCTCACTCCCATGCTCCACAGGCAACCTCTGAGGTTTTTGGTGGATCAAGGTTCTCTGTCAGCTTTTTGCTCTGCTGGGCACGTTACCAACACACACGCAGAGTGTCTGAGTTGCTCAGATACATCCCACTGAGTAAACATTTGGTGCTCTCACATGATCAGGTGTTTCCCCTCCTGCTCTGCAGAGTACACAGACCCAGCTCCTGGGCTGTGACGTGGCCTCTCACGGCTGCAACCAGTGAGCAGTGGTCAGAAAGGGAAAGCTCTGACTCTGCTTTTCAGCAGATGTGTTCAAATCTCTGCTTATGTGCAGTTCTCCTTCTTGGAGCATCAAGGGTGCCTTTGCCTGAAGAATTCACATTGACTGGGATCGCAATGGAAGCAGCAATGCAGAGTAGATAAGGGACATTGTAAATGGGACAAGAACATGGTAAATGGGACAAAAAGAAGACAGAGCCATAGCTGCTGGCCTGGCAACTGGGAACCATGAACATATCTTGTCCTCAGGTCAGTTTGTGCCTTTAACATTCAGCAAACACAATAAAGGATCAGTTTTGAAATCTGGAAGTCCTCTTCCCTCCTGCTAAGTGCATGAACCCCTACACCATGGAGATATAATTTTTCTTGTGTTGCAATTGCTCTGGCATATTTAAAAGCAAATTTTTATTCCTTGCTGTCAAAGGTTTTGTAGGAGATGTGTAAAATGCCAGGTTTATCCCAAGCCACTGAGCACAGCATGTGATGTAGAGAGAAGGGCATTTTTCTGGAAGGAGAAAATTGTGGGTTTGAAGCCTCAGGCTGAGAAAGCCAACCTCTTTTACTTCATCCTCCAATGCTTAAGCCTTTCAGCTAAAAAACTGCTTAGGACGGCCATTTCAAATGCTTGTCAAGGAGAGAGGTCTCCACAGCACCCCACAGGCCATTAGAGGTAGAAGACAATGTGTTAGAGGTAGAGTGTAAGCTGGTCTACCAGGTCAGGTCTTGTGAAGGTTAGGTCTTGCACGTCACCCTTGCTTTCCCAGTCTATTCAGTTCTGATCATCTCAGGCCAGGATGGTCCTGAATTTGCTGGAATTCTCAATTCCAGCACCAGGGGAGTGTGTGGCTGCACAGATGGGGGTGAGTGGTAGTAGTTGTCAATGCTGGTGAGAGGATTTGGGGATTCTTGTTCCACTCTCAGAGCTTACATTCTAGATTCTAGTGCTTTTTAATTGGGTTTCACCCTGAAATACATGTTTTCAGGCCTGGCATATACCAGCTGTCACCCTTGACTTGGATTCAGAGTTCAAATATCATAACCATATTGAAATAAAGCCCAGGATTTCCTCCAGACAAATTTTCAGCATCTGTAAGAGAGAACTGTATCACTTGCCTGTGAGGCTGCTTAGGCATTATAGGCTCCTGGGATAGAATCACAGAATTCTTTGGGTTGCAAGGGACCTTAAATATTATCTAGTTCCAACCCCTTTGCCATGGGCAGGGATGCCACTCTCTAGACCAGGTTCTTCAGGTCCCCATCCAATCTGGCCTTGAAACCTTCCAGAGATAGATTTTACATGAAAAAGATTCAGCAGAACTTGAGAGAGTCTAATAATTTTTCATAAGCATCAATGGGTACAATAATTTAGAAATATCTGTATATCAGCCATGAACGCAGCAGCCAAGGAAAAGTGAGATTTTCACTTTCAGAGGAACAGACCTCACAAATAACTGTAAAAATAAGACTCAACTCCCATCAAGAAGGTGCTGAAGAAATTACTGCACTGACAATAATTTCAGTCTTGGGTGAAAACCATCCCCCACACTGCTAAGGGGAAAAATGTGTCTCTTAAGAACACATTGTCAAATACATCTGTCCTGTGAAATAAACCAAATTGCTGTATGTGCTGCCTTCTGCTCGAACATGCTCTTCAAATCCAAACCCAAGTCTTTCAGACAGCATGTCATGCAGAGACAAAGCTATGGTCAAAAAGAAGTTTCTGTGGTTTTTGGCACCGTTCTCTGGCTGCACTTTTCCAGGCCTGGAGTTTGACCCTGTGTTTTCCTTTACGAAGGTGGCAGGTTCTTCTCTGCTCCATCTTGCAGGACATCCTTCTTCTTGATGCTTATAGCTGGCTCCTCAGGAATGTCAGAGTATGATTAATGTTTCTAATTGTCCCCTTGTGCTTTCTACATAAAATTCATGTCACAAACTGTAAAGTAGCAAGAAAGAGCCTACATTTTCAACACATAATCCCCTAGAGACCCAGCAGGATGGTCTCATTCTCAGTTCAGACAAACTTCAGCAATGTTGCCAGCATCAATATTGGGGAGCCAAGCCCTGCAAAGTATTCAGATGTTAACCCTTACAACAATAATCTTCTTTGTAAAGCAACTACCAAAACCAGTCTCCTCTTCATCACATCTTCATGCTTTTCTAATCAGTTGTTCCCATTTCACAAGTCAGAAGACAAATATCTAGCATGTATGTGACTTCCAGGTTTAAACCAAATCAAGGAAATTAAGCAGACTTTTTCTTGATTCAACTTCATCATTTACAAAGGTGTTGAAAGAAAAATCCAAATCCTGAAGGAACCTGATGTCCCTAAGGACTTCAGGTACCAGATTTAGTATGTGGGAGGCAATTGGGTGGCTGATAAAGAGACTCTTCCTCCAGCAGCTCTGGCTCTGCAGAAACAGCAGCAAGGAGGACTCCTGGTGGTCTCTGGTGGATGCTCACCCCTGCACAGGGCGGCAGACTGGGCCAGGAGCCTGCCTTCAACTCCAGACTGGCTTCATCCCTATGCCACTCTTCCTGCCATGCCATGGAGCAGCCACCTTAACCCTCATCAGCACTGGGCTCCAGCTCACAGGGGCTGAAAGGGTGGCAGTAGATGTTTTTCAATCTATGTTGTAACTGTTGAGTTAGTGCAGTCATTTTAAGAAAATTTTCATGGCCCAAGGACAGTACAACCTCCTGCTATGATCTTGTCCCTCTCCCCCTGAGCAGCCTGGCTGCTGGTGAGAGCATGCCCCACACCAGCTCAGGGGGAATGTGAGTTACTGATGGCGGAAGATAAGACAGCTACCAGATCTTTTTTCCATGGAGATGTAGTTAATGTAGGCAACATAACTCAGAGTGCTGCAGATGACTACTTTAGGATAAACTGAATGGATCTCCAGGCTCTCCAGCTCTCATTGGAGCCACCAAAGTGCAGGTACTAGCCTTGACTCCCTAAAGTCAAGGAGTTGGACTTTGATGATCCTTTTGGGTCCCTTCCAACTACGCACATTCTACGGTTCTATGTTCTGTGACTCTGAATCTCACTGTGAGAGACTGAGCACAGGGCTGATGTATCCAGACACAAACATTTGACATCATTTGACCTGATCTCCCCTGGAGTCACCCACTGAAGCTCTGGAAAGGCTTCCCTACGTCCTGCATCATACCTGCCAGTCCCTGCCAGTGTCTCTGGCCCCATATATTGTGGATGGTGACACCCAGACATTCCTAGGCACCAAGTCCTGCTCCAGAAGCTGTGAAATGCAGTCTTTAACAGGGCAAAGCTTGGCCAGTTTCCATGTTAAAAGACTGAACCATCATTAGACTCTATTTTAGGTTTTTTAAAAATAGAATTTTTAAACTTTTTTTTTTTTTTAAATAATTGCCCAGAATGTAAAATCTGTGTTTGTCTCCCAACCAGTTCTGTGGTCAGAGCACAGACTTTGGGCTTAGCTGCCACAGAATTTTTATTGTCTCTCTAGGAAAACAGAAAAAACCCACAGGCATTTGATACAGCTTCCAAGAAGCAGCTAATTCAAAACTGTTTAGAAAACAAGTAGAAATTGCTAAATAATTTAACACAAAAAAAATATTTTCCCCAAATGATCCCATTGCTTTCTTCTGTCTTTGTAATTTCTTTATTTGACAAGCAAAAAATTGAATGAAATAATGGTCTGTTTGCTATAATTACAGTAATTCACACATGATACAAAAAAAGGAAAAAAAGAGCAGCTGACAGTGGTGCCATAAATCCCATGTGTACCTTTTAAAAATGTGAATAATATATTGTCTAGCTCTCTAATGCAATTTTAACAGAACATTGCCACAGGGCCAACACAAAATCCAACAAAAAATCAGCCTATTCCCAGGTTTAAACCTCAGACTCAGCGAACAGACTGTATGGTGATTTACCAAACACTTGGTTGCAGAGGCAGGAACACAGAGGTGCCAAAGCCACAACATTCCCTTATTCAAGGGCGGTTAGGAGAGAGCCACCAGCACTGTCCCTGCCCTGCCTGCCACCTCCTGCCTGTGTGTTCACCTTGCACAGTGCTGGACAGACGATACACACACAGTCACCTGCTCAGGCACAGAGGCACCTGCATTTTCTGGAGGGCAGCTTCTGACCATGCCCAGGGCTGTACTTGTAGGTTTACTGGCTTCCCAGATGGCAGACCTACTTTGGAAAGTAATCTCAGGCCACCTTTCCAAAGACTGCAAATACACACAAACAGACAGAGGCAAAAACTGTGGCAGTTTTCAAAATCCTCCAGATACACCCTCCATTCTTACTTGTTATTGGTGACTTTTTAGGCACATTCCTGTAGGGCTTGCTTCTGTAAGAGGTGGCAGCTATAGGAACCTCCCTTGGATGACCAAAATCTGGGTGAGTACAAACACAGGTCTTGATCCGGGTCTGCAGCTCATGTCTTGTACTCTGTTCACTAACGGTGACAGATTCTGCCTGGTAAATGTCATTTAACAGGCTGGAGAGAAAATAAGGTTTAAGAAAAAGCAGGGAAATGGCACCCAGTGAATTCAGGGCGCAGAGACAGTCTGGGGTGTCTCTGGGAACAGACTGAACAGATAGCCATATGCTGGGGAATATGCTGGAGCAAAGGGAATTAGGCTGTGTCCCTTTTTACGGGTGGAAAATGTTCAGAGATGTAGTCCTAACTCATGCAGATTTTTCAATTGCTATTAAAGACGCAAGTGTGTCCCTTGTGTTTCTAATACAGACTCTTGGAAATGGCTCCCACAGACATTCAAATGAAAAGGGTTATCAAAAAAACCCTTTTGATCTCCTTCAACTGGATGCCACTGCACCATCTCACCTACTGTGGATTGCACTAGATAACCCTTAGAGTTCCCTTCCAACCCGAATTATTCTATGATTCTATGACCTCATAGGAGTTAAAGACTCTGAAATTTGCTTAACAGAATGTCATTATGTAATTCCCTTCTCATGGTGCACTAGAATGTACTGAAGTCTATGCCATGCATGACACATCAGACACACATGATGAGAGAGAATCTGTAGAGATGAAGGAGTCACCATCACGACAGGAATTAAATGTCACATTTGGCCCAGTTAACATGTTTGACCACCATAACACTTGCTCATTACCATCACATTTACCCAAAACAATGTCTCATCCCATGTTAGGAGGTGCTCTCAAATAGGGACCCTGTTCTGCCTCACCACTGGAGGGATGAAATCTCACTCAGTCTGGACTAGGAAAAATGTTTCAGTTAAATATGTGACTAACATAACTGCTTAATACTAAAATCCAGCACGCTGACCCAAGATGCACTACAGTGACAGATATACCATTGAGAGTTACTTAAAAGTGGTAAGCTTTTCACTTCATGGTAGTTTCACTTTGATTGGTCTTTCCATAGCAAGAAACACAGTAAAATCAAATCAAAGAGTTTATTTGCATAGGAAATAGAAAAAATAGCACCATTGAGAGCTACACAGTAAAGATTTTGTTTAACCCTGGCATTTGTACTTGTTATTTAATTTCATTTTTCAGTAAAGCAAAGGCAAATTTTATCTGCTACTGGTTAAGAAAAGACTCCAAGGCTGGCAAATGCTTATCTCTGGGCTTTAGCCTCAGGGTCTGATTCTGGGCCGGTTATCGACAGCTGTGGCTTCTGCTTGGGCTGGCCAGTTTGGAAGCACCACGCCATATGGTGAATGTGTTAGCAGGGCAGGGTGCCTCTTTTCTGTCTCCAAAAGAACAGATGAGATTCCCAAACACATTCAGCACTTAGTGCCTGTGTCAGGTCCATTACTCTCATCTCTCACTACAAACTGCTTTGTGCAGAAGAGGTTTGAGAATGCAGCTGCTTTGCTGGCTGGCACATATCCGAGGCCTGATCGCTTCTCAGATCTGCACTTAGTGGGTGGGCATGGCTTGGTCAGAGGGTTAAGCTCACAAATGACCTATTGTGAAGGTCATTTCAGACTCCATCCCCTTTTTACTTTGTCTTTGCATTCTCAGGTTGACTTTGGCAATTTGCTGATAGGGAGAAAGGGCACTGTCTGGCTTGTTGCTTTCACTCTCAAACACAATTTCCCCCATGTTTCTGAACATCTCTTTGTTCTGATCCTTCATCAAAGATCAACATCCTCCTAGACCAGCCTGCATTATGCACCAGCCCTCTAAGTAACACTTGTCAAATTATTGTCATAGTGGATCAAACAAAACAGTGAATTGGGTCACAGTTGGCTTCCTGAGTTTTTAATACCAGGGGACTTTCTATGCTGCTCTGGCTGATTTTTGGGTGAAGCAGTGGTAGGGAGCTGTGCATGTGCTGACAGTGCTCAGGGGATTTGGTATCCTTGACCTGACAGAGGATAACCTTGAAGGTTTTTGCAGAGGCATCTCCTTGACAGAGGGAAGTAAGCTCCATTTCTTAAACCAAACTCTCTGAGTACAGAGAGTAGCAAGGAGGTTTAGATCATCTGTGTCATATCTACAGGAGATCCCACATGACTCCATAAAAAAGTAGCTCCTATAGAATATTGATTTACTTATCACCAGAAAAACATTAAATATAACAGGGATCTTCCAGAAAGCACACACTAGCTGTACAAAATTGTCTGTCCATTGGGAGTTGGATGTACTGGAGACCCCTCTTCCAGCTTTGGCATGGCTTTATCTTCCCCCCTCCATGTGGATGGCAAATAGCACCAACAATCCTGTGCCTGTGTGTCACAGTTAATGCCCCAGGCTGCAGGATTTGATTTCAGTTGAAAGGGCGACGGATAAAGCTTTGGAAAGAATTAATCAGATAACAGATAAAAAATTTGGCATTGGAATGGTTTTGCATAAACAGTCACACAACACATTGCTATTATATGCTCTTCAAAAGAGGAAAAAAACCCACTTATTTTTAACATTTTAATATGCCCTGATGTTAGAGAAAACAAAACAAAACAAAAAAGTTCACATATCACATCAAAGATAATAATAATAATAATAATTATAATTCATAAAAATAATCTGACCGACCGGCAGCATTTGTTGGCTTTAGAAGGCCTCCCGCGAAAGAAACACAGCTGAAGACATTGGAGAGCTCTTGGCAGGTGTGAAGAATTCAAGTTTTCAAAACAAGTCTGGAGGTGCTCCCTGCACGCTATGGCCCTTTGACATTGGAGGGCCGGGCAGCCAGGCTTGCATAGTAAGCGCACTGAGAGGGGTCACACTGTCCAATGGCTCCCGGGGGTCCCTGGGGACCTGCCAGACCCGGCACACCGGCTTCACCTTGAGGGCCGGGAGGTCCTGGCATCCCGTCTTTGGCATAACCAGGCTCCCCTGGGAGGCCTGAAATAGAAACAGAACGCCCTTGGTGAGTGGCACCAGAGTGACACCCCCAGGGTGCAGTACTCAGCAGTGTAATGTCACAGGAAATGGCTTTCCTGCCAAACTGGGATGCAGACAGCAGCTTCTGTATATTTGGATTTAGCCAGCATATATCTCAAGGATATAACCAGAGCGTCTCCTCTGAAATAAAGATTTCTACTCCCTATGGCAACCTCAGCACGCTTGGCTCTGCTATGGCTGCTCTTCCTCTATCTCCACGCTGAAGCTGTGAAGCTGCATGAGACAACCAATGACATACAGTCCTCACAGAGAGGAGGTGAGGATGGGAAAGCTGGAGACAAGAGCCAGTTTGGGGAGACAACTCATTGGTGCAGAGCATAGTGGGCACATTGTTATTTGAAGGCAATGCAAGGTCAGTCTGCCAAATGCAAACCGTGGGGTTATGAGGGCTTCCCATAGTTCCTTTCCCAAAAAAACAGTGAAGGCAAAACTGATCAATGGTTCCTAATTTCAGACTGCAGACAAACTATATTTGCTGCTTTGTCAGTAACAGTAAAGCAGAAGTTGTATCCCCAAGGCACCGGTGCTCAATATGACCTTTTATAACATCTGAAGCTGCCTGAACCTCTGGGTTCAGCTTGGTCACAAGAAGACTCTGCCAAGGACAGAGAAAACACTTCACAGTGCCTCTAATAATTAAAGCTTCACTTTGTATTTGACCCAAAGGACAGTTAACGTAGCTGTAACTGAGATGGATCATTATACCCATCCATCAGGTTGAGGAAATAAAGGTGGCCAGATATGATGTTAGTGATACAGTCCTTCCTTTGGGCCACATTCTACAGAAATTGGGCATGTTGTACTTATGTCATTCTGATCGTCTCTCTAATACAGCAGAGACCTGTGTCCTGGTAGTGGTTCTAAGTGATGTGTTTTGTGGAGTGTTCTGAATAACACACCTGGAATTCCGGGAGGACCCATTTCCCCTCGCTGGCCAATGCCAGTGTCTCCCTTCTCACCCTTTGCTCCTCTTTCTCCTGTAGAGGAAAAGAAAAAATATGAACTGATGAGCATGGCCTACAGAACTAAACACTACTATAAGTCTTTCATCCACACTGAAGCCAATGTATTTGGTAAAAATAGTTCCTAACTGTGGCCAATCCTCTGAGAGGGGACATTATGTGGGAATGAAGACTTGCCCCACTCCAGTTCTGGCCAGAGGTGGAACATACCAGCAATTGCTGGTCATATTCAAACCTCTGGTTCAACAGACTGAGGTTGCTTCCAACACCTGCATTTTGAGGACTATTTATATGCTGCTAAAAGGAAAGGTGGATGCCAAAGTGGAGTGGACACATCCTTTTACTGCGCTGCCCCGACACACAAAGTTTCACTCACCTTTGGGACCAACTGGTCCAGGTGGCCCTTCAGACCCAGTCTGTCCAGGCCGGCCAGGCTCTCCAGGAGGGCCAGTTCTTCCTGGGAGTCCTTCCTTCCCAGGGGGACCAGGAGGTCCTGGTCTGCCATGGGATGCTTTTACCTGTGCAGGCTGTATGTGAGCCAGGATATAGGGTAACTTTGCTGTGAAGAGAGGGAAATGGGTTGGTTAGCCTAGAAGGACTATGCTCCAAGAGATGGAGAATCAGAACAAGGGGCCCAGTAAAGTCCAAGTGTTGTCACAGAACACTTTTTCAGGGACTCCCATTTGTTGTCCCACCATAATCCATGATTGTGACTCCCTGATCCTCCCTAAATTATTTAAATCTCATTTCCCGGTAGCTTTAAATTTCTCCTAAATTTCATAATTTATCATAAACTTTTCTCTCATCCTCTGCTCCTTGTCCTCCAAGAATCTGAAATGTCCCTTCCTTTAGTTGTGCAGGTAGTGGATCCCTGTTAAACTGGAGGCACTGCTGCTCTGAAAAGGAGAGCCTTTTCTCACTGCTTCTGTTACACAGAGATGCTACATGGCTGGTCTGTAGGGAGAAAGCTTTTCTTGTTCCAGGCTATGTCACACACAGAGTTAAAGCTTAATGTACCCATCTCTGGCTGTGAAGTCAGAAGCTGTAACTAAGCTCCCTGTTACAGCATGTTCTGCAATTCCAGGCAGGCACACACTGCCTGCCATTTCAGTGCTAAGACCCTGAACAACCGTGCTGGTTTTGGCTGGGTTGGAGTTAATTTTCTTCACAGCCGCTAGTATGGGGCTGTGTTTTGGATTTGTGTTGATAACAGAGAGATGTTTTTGTTATTGCTGAGCAGGGCCTACACAGAGCCAA
>VWZT01013504.1:331097-350521 GCA_013397055.1 Pachycephala philippinensis | reverse complement strand
CGAATTCCAATATTTCATATATATCACTGGGAATTAGGACATCCATAATTCCTCACATATCTTGGGGTCATCTTACTTCACTTTTGAAAAACTGTTACAATATTAGAACTCAGAATTCTTGCTTGTTCCTAATATGCCAAAGTTTAAAATTAAGTAATCAGACCAGGGATTACCTCCTCTTTAGGCTTGTAATAAATACGTACGCCCAATTTAAAAATGAAAAGATATAAAATTTATTAAATGTCCGAAAGATTCGAACACCCAATGCCACGATCGAATAAAAGGACAGCACCAAGCCCGGGATTGGAACTGGGTGAACACGGATCTGACCTCTATCGCATCAGAACTCCCTGTGTTCACGAATCCCTGTCCTTCGGGGTCCACTTTTATACAGTTCTTGTGCATAAAGTCCGGGTATGAGCATTCTTTCACTGTTTCCCATATTCATGAAGTGTAGCTTTCACGGAGTTGGGGTGGACAAAGCATATCCTGCTTCGTGATTAGTCTTCCATCACCGGGGGAAGTTATCTGATGAGTCGTTGTGGTCCATATCTGGATACTTAATCTTGATTGTTTGCACCTGGGCTGGGTGGAGGTTCTCAGAGGTGGGCCATCAGTTCTGCCAGGAAACCTTCTATGGAGTATGTAGATAACGGTGATATGATCAGAATGCTTTCCTGTCGACATACCGTCCTTGGAATGCATCCTTTTAGAATGTGAAACTCGGCTTTGTATGGGGTCTTGGTCCTGTCAAGGGCTAGTTCAGGCTTGTCCTTATTTTAACTTTATAACATAGAATATAACTTTATACACTTTAGCACAAATTCCAAAATTTCATATATAACAGGCTAGTGAGTGCAAGTTGTCTGGCCCTACTGTTGAATTGCCAGCCTAGAATCAAATTTGAATAAACATTGCAAATACACCATGTTACTGTGCCTCTTACCTTTGGTGTGCTTGTTACTTCCAATGTGTTTCTGCAGAAGGTAACCCAGACAGCTGTCCTCAAGTAACAAAGCGATATAAAACTATTCATAATTAAATACTCAGTTCCCCAAACCCGAAAATGTACAAGTGCTGTTAGTCCACTGATTATTGTGTTAGCTGTGCATATGAATGAGTGACTGAACATAAAAATACTCAGATTTACATCTTCCTAATATTGTGGCTTTTTTCCCCGAGAATTTAATACAAAATTTTTTTTCCACAATAGCACCCACATTTGGAAAATGGTGCCTATTCCCTGACTTCTATTTAATCCCTGTGATCCCAATAATCCTGTCTGGCATTTCCTTGGTGCCAGATTAGCTGCAACACTCTCCACCCTCTCAATCTCCTAAAAAGATTCTCTTTGGACAAGGTGTTTTGTCCAAACTTCTATTTTAAATCTTGTATTCCTGGGTTGTTGTGCAGTTCAATAATTGTGCATTATGACTCGTATCTGCCCACGATTCACCTCAATTCATTCAAACAAAGCCTTTTGTTGCCATTCTCTCCTGTAATTTGTATGGCACACTGAACATGCTAGAATTAACTTAATTTTATGCACCATTTTGTTGAAAGCCAGAGTGAGTGTTGCTGTATGAGAGACCACTTGGTTGTGTGCAGCACAGCGACTGCCCACCACTTCTGTAGCTGGAGACTGGGAGTGAGGGCCTCAGTGATACATTGCCAGGGGATGCAGGGTGAATGTTTTCAGGATGAGAGGAGGGAAACAATTTGAGGAATACTTCTGTATCACTGACAGTTAGCGTGTAGGCTGCTGCCAAATGCTGGTTATTGTCTTCCTTCCTGAAGCACTAGCGAACACTGCAGCACAATGCTATTTTCAGCTCCTTGACAAGATGATTACAATGTAAAGTCATGCTGCGTGACCAACATGCCAGGTGTTCGCTGTTCTAACTCTGCTTTTATTACTTTGGGGATGAGAGAATGATGAAGGCAAGGATCAGAGTCACTTAGATTTTCCAGCAGCAGGACAGCTTAGATAGCTGGGCTATATTTACTCAAGGCATTGGCATACTGTGTCCATCGTCTTCTTTGTTTTACAAATAAAAATTAATCGGAATACAATTAGCCAAAATAAAATGCAGTCTATTAGGAATTTTCAAGGCAAAATTTGCACTTCTGAGAGGTTAAGATAATGCCAAGTTAGGCATGCTTTCCCTGAGCAGAATAGGTATTGAGAAGGCTGCAGTGGAGCAAACTCCCCAAACCCCACAGCATGCTTGCTCACCAGCACACAGGGGTTGGAAGGCAGAGGAGAGATGGAGCACAGACACATTTTCCTTCCAGGCCTTAAGTCCCCTGCCAAGTCTACAAAAACTAGAAAAATTACAGATGGCCCTTGCAATTCTGTTTTTTACATTTACTTCCTGTCCAGTAGAAATTTAAAAGAGATCAGATACACCACTTCAAAATCAAATAGCTGTAACAATTGACAACTAACAACAAACGTTTTCTTCTGAATGTTTGTTTTGTATACTGCCATCAAAAGACATGATTCCCATTCTGGTTTCATGGCAGCAAAATTTTCCAAGCACGTCTTGCAACTAACTCATAAATACAAATATATTTCAAGATCCTTATTTAAATCCAAAAAGACTCAAGTCTCATTGTGTTGCTGGATCCAGATACGTTTTAAAATATCTGTCCTAGATTAGCAATTCCCCATTCTGATGGAAATGGGTCAAAGAATAGTATGAATGGGTCAGCAAAAGATCCTTACAGTGACTTTTTTTTTCAGGCATAGGAAGTTAAATATGTATAAGCAGTCACAAAGAAAAGGAAGCACTGATGATATTAACCAACAAGGACTTCAAATAGTCTTTCAAAACTTATCAATCTAAAGGCAAGCTGATAAATGCCAAAATAAATGTACAACTCTACAGACAATAAAGATACATATAGAAAATAAATTAGTCCCAAAGCCATTTGTGATAAAGTAAAATAATATCAATAGTTTTTTTAAATTTGAGTCACAAATTTTGGTTGCCTTTGAAGGAAATTCCAGGGAAGTTTCCTCACAGTTCTTAGCTTGAAAAATCCTGTAGGTCACAAAAATTATCACACAAGTTAGGAAAAAGCCTTGTGTTGGTAGAGACATCAAAGTAGAAATAAGCTCTATCATTAGACTATGGCCTAATAGAACGACACCAGTGACCCACTTCTCATTGACACAAAAAGCTTCTTTAGATCAATTGTATGCACTCAAAAGAGCTCTGACTGTGACCAAACCAGATCAGCAGCCTGAAACACCTCTATCTACTCAGGCTCAACTGCAGATTTATGGTCTAATCTTCCTTAACCATACACAGCAATAAAAAAAATAGTTATCTTTGCAGGGATTGAGACCTAAGGAGAAATTCACCAAAACTACTAGAATTTGGTTATTCACCTGTACAATCATGGGGATCATTCATCTGACAGATTTATACTGCAGTTACTTATGGTGAAAAGGAAAGACAGTGTGAGCTGCATGATGCCTCAGTTCCATGAGCCTCACTGAGGCAATCACAGACATGAACTGGGTTTCTCAAGGTAGAAAAAACCTACAATCTCAGCAAACAAGCAAACTTTTTAAAATATCTCCCATTTTCAATCAACTGTTGTCCTGTCCCAACATTTAGCCACCAGTTACCATCTTGACATGTTTGTTTTCATAGGAGTAACTGTGATTTGGGGCAGTTGAAGTGTCTCTGAAGAAAGCCTGTGTATTTGAAAAGAATGTACACAAAGCTGCATTTCCCTGAACATGGTAGGAACAAACAGCAGAAGGTTATTTCCTTGCTCAGAAATCTAGCTCTCCATTTTCAGTAGGTACTCTGTTCAACAGAAGCTTTTTGTCTTGGCTTTCTCTCTGGGCCACCCACGTTGCCTATTTGTTTTATCCCAGTTTTCTCTTTATTTCTAAACACACAGCTCCTATCAGTTGATGTCTAGTCAGGGAATATGTAAAAATTTCCCAGAAAGTTCTTTCTTCTTCACAAATTAGTTCATACTTCAGCTTGTCTTTGTAGGATAACTGCCTGGGTGGTGGCTTCTACTGTTTTCAGCAAATTTACTTCATCCAGGATCTTAGCTGCTGCTTCTTGTTTAGACTGAATGGAGGGTGCCCGCCATAGCCAGGGGATTAATGAGGCTTGGAATTTTCTGCAGATCAAAGACAAACTTTATGGCAGCCATTAACATCTTCCAGCACAGCAGTAGCATTCTTGAGAAAAAAAGAAAAGCCTGTAACGATCAAGCTGCAACATCACCTAATCACCCGTTTCTCCTCATTGCAGTATTTCCCTCAGGGCATCATGTGATGTTACACTTCAGACAGAAAATTAAAGAGGGAAAAAATATTTTAAAAGATAACAGAAAAAGAAAACTGAAGGATATAACATAAACAAATGCACCTGAGAGGAAAGGGAGAGACATAGTAAGATTGGAGATTTCTACAGATAAACTTCAGCATCTATGGGCTCTGATTTATACAGGGCAATAAATGAAAAATGGATTGAATGACTAAGTCAGCATGCATTCTGACTTAGTCTTATCCCCAGGCTCTCTTTGACTATGATTACCTGCTAACAGCTCCTAAACTGTGGTAGCTTTGGGCTTGGTGTTCTACAGTCAGTAGGAACTGGCATTGGTTTATCATTGTGTGAGATATTCCAGCAGTTCATGAGCTGCTTATGAAAAAATTAAGTCTTAACCTCTTCAAGGAAAACAGCCTCCATCAGAGAGATGCAGCAATCATTGAACTCTAACCTTCTGGAGTATCTATCAGAGTCTTAAGACAGACAGATATTTCCTGGTAAAAGAACTGTGAACAGAAAGATCTCAACCATTGGAAAGGAATTAATAATCTCGGTGCAGAAGTTCCCCTAGATGGAAACGCAAATTATATTCACCAAATGCTTCTTATTTGCACAAATATAACACCAGCAAAGACTGCAATTATGCTGCAGGATGTGCCAGTTCTCCCAGACTTTGAGCGCAACCAGCACGTATTTGACAGGCTGGGCTTGCCATGCTTGCTCAGACATTCTGTGCCCTGGCAGCTGTCTCTCAAGTTGTAGAAGCTGGATGTCACACCAGGACCTGGGGCCTGAGAGCCTTAAATCCATGCATTGTGAACAGCAGTGGGTGTGGCCACAGAACTGTAAGGTATTTTGAGGAACGTGCATGCGCAAGCTGCCTCTGAGTACCTCCAGAAAGAACCATGCAGGGGCAGAAATACAGATTGGTTCCTCTGTGATGTAATCCCTATAAATTTTACCATTTTTCGGCACAGATAATACAAAATAAATAATAACAAATGGGATCACTTATCCACTGTTACAGTGACAACTTTTCTCCTTAACAAAGCTGTAATGGTACAGAACTGTGTTCACACTAGCGCTAGTTCATAAAACAAGTTAATTATTCTTCTACCAAGCACTTCATTCATGTAGTGGTAAGGCTTTCAGGGAACTTCCTGTGCAAAGTGATAAGAACAGTCTACATAAGCCTGTGAATAAAACTGGAAAGTAGGCAAATTAAATAAAGTACTAGCATGCCTTACCTAAGCTCTTTGTACTGCTACTTTCATTTCACTTAAACAAAGTTTTGGAGGTTTTTTTTCCAATTAATGGCCCAGTTTCTCTTCATATTTGCAAAGAATTCAAATAAATAAGGGTAAATGAACAGAAATAATTTCATTTTAATCAGTAGGTTGCAAATTCTTTCCATCTCAGATTTGAAGACCAAATGGATAGGCAGATACACAGATTCTAACTATTTACAGCAGGAGCAGTCTAATAGGACTTTTCTGACACAGTTTGGTGCTAGTTGTTTTGAAAACTAAATTTGCAAACTAAAGCCATCTTCAAATACTAATGAAAAAAATAGCTAATTAAATAATAAAAAAATTGCTCTTTAGATGAATAATTTTTGTTTTTCTATAACAGGATAAAGAATATTCTCAATAGGAGTACTTAAGGTTTTATTATGAATAAAAAAGAAATCGATGTCCAGCACTTTAGGAATTCAGCGAGAAATTTCAAATTTCTGGTTTCGACTGTCTTAAAGAGAAATAGCTTTGATATTTTCCATAATTTAATCTTTTTGTATTGTCTCAACTTCAAAGCAGTCCTATTTAAATGCCTTGGTAGTAATTTTTTTGCAAGATGTCCAAAACTACTAAGGCTCAGGAAATATGAATTATATGGGAGAAGCAAGAACAAGAGCATCTAAGGTTGCCACCATGTGGATCCTTAAGCTTGCTGAGCCTCAGGAAATCTTTCAAAGTTGACAAGGCAGTGGTTTGGCTGACTGCCTGAGCAATAGGTAAGCAGAGGTGTAAGCATGCCAGCAATGCATAACTGAGGCAGGAGTCATATTCTGGCCAGGTATGTAACTGCTCCTTTGTTGGCAGGTTTAGTTGTTGGATCAGAATGACAGTTTTATAGTCTCCTGTAGATGGGTGAGGAGTAATAAGATATAATCATCTTGGGATGAAGGAAAAACATGACAAAACTAGTCCAGTTTGTTATGTCTCACAGGCAATAGAACAGCAACTCCATGCTCCCAGCTTTATTTATAAGTCCATGTGAAAGCCACTCATAAGTGTGCATTTCCCACTGGAGGTACGAGAGCGGCAAGGCAGCACAGAGGAGGAGCAACACACTGAAGACTGGGCCTGAATGGCAACAGTTGAAAAGAAAATGCCATTTTACTTCTGCAAAGTGTCTAAAAATCAGCAAGATCCGTCGAGCTGGGGTAGTGAGGGACATGGACTAAATTTTACAGACATTACAGAGGGCTGGTGCAATTTCTCTTTACTCGTTGAACTGCTGAGCAGCCTGCCCAGAAAGCAGTACATGCAGACTCATTCCCTTCTTCTGCCAGGATGCAATTCAACTCCCTCATAACATCTCCATGAACAGCTGTGCTTGATGGCTGGTAATTCTAAGCATTTCTCATTTTAGGTATTTCACTTTTCCTGGATTCTTTAAATTGACACAGAGAGGATGTAAATGAAACCCTTGTCTTGGTCACTTTAGGACATTTAAAAGAGGTGGGCATTTATTTGAGTCAATCATCACCTGCCCAGTTGAACATTTTAACTCACCCCCTGAATCCAGAGGAAAAAATTTAAAATATCACATGCCTCCATCTAATGGGTTCTGCCCACCCAGAAGGCCTCTAAAGCCAGCTGCTGGGCAGCTTGGGATGCACCTTAATGGCCTGATGCTAAGAGCATTTTCAGAATAGCCTGGCTACATCTGCTCAGCAACCTCCTCATACATTTTGGATGACTGCTGTTGAGATGCCTTGAAGCCTCCTCTTACCTAGCTGTTTTATGAATCTACCTTCAAGAATTATTTTTTAAATTAAAAACTTCTTCAAATTCATATCAAGATGACTGAAAAACTTCATCAATCTCCCATTTTTAACATGCAGTCTACAAAGCAAGATGCTCGGATGAGTGTTTAGTCTGATCCAGGGCCATGCACAGTGATGGGGAAAAGATGGAAAGGTCTTGTCCCCCAGTGTTCAAACTAAATACCTGGAAGATGAACACTGCAAGGACACATTTTTGAGTCTAGTTCTCATTGTAACCTACAGGTAGGACCCCAGGCTGCCCACCATCCAAAACTCTCTTCTGCCAGACTGCTGTCTGAGAAGACGGTGTAGGAATTGAACCTAACAACTGTATTTCTTACATTTATACATGAAGTGGATCTCTGAAAAAGACCTTCAGGCCCGTGGAAAATTAAAGACTGAAACTGTAGCTGTTGGAGAAACCTGACAGCAGCTTTTGTTTAATGACCCATTTCAGGCCAACCATCCTATTATGCCTCAGAATAGTAAAACTGGATTGTAATTTTCCAGAGTGTATGAAGGGCATAAGTCCTGTTTTTTCCAAAGGACTTTAGGCCACATGCAGCTTACCTATTTTTATCACCTCATTCGGGCATTAAGTTAATTGATATAAACATGTAAAGCCCTAGAGATTCAGCTAGAAGGTGATGGAAGGTTCCCAACACAGGAATTTTTATATTTCCTTTTTGCTTACTGATGTTTTTAGATAGTCTAGGAACAAAACTTACTTTGCCAAACTAGTGACTAAGTTATTTAGTGTATATAAAGCTGTTTTTCTTGATGCTTATTCTATCTATTCTCTTTCATATAGTCTTCAGTCAAACAGAATCTGAAATTCATGTGATTATTGAATTATTTAATAACGTACTTCTATTAAGACTAATCTGACACTTAGACGTAATGCAAAATGAAGCCTGTCATGCATTTAAAAGTCACTTCAGAAATTCTTTATTGTGGTTGGTTTTTTTTCCAGAAGCTTCAGATGTGGGGAGGAAGCAGGGGAGTTTATCTCCTGTGTTTAAAGGACATAGATCGCCTTGCTCCATTGTATGGCCCTGTGGCCCTGGAGCAATATTTTTTTCTCTGAGGAGTCTGAAAATCTTGATAGGACCAGCATTAATTGGATGGTGTAGATAGAAGGATTAGGTACAAGAGAGCCTGAAATCTCTGTGGCTTGAAAACTCTCCTTATGCGTATTTAGACAATTTAGCAATCCCAGACACTACTTGGCAGCAAATAAAACAGAATGGCACATTATAAAAACCTGCATAAATCCATTTTTTCCCGGGTTTTGTGCATTTTTAAGGAAATCCACTGGAAGATAAACACCTATTGGAAAAGCAGGGGAGTAAATCTATTTCTGTAAGAATGAAGCCCAACCAAGTAGCTTATGATTTTTTATTATTTATCTTCTCTCCTGAGAGCTGTTTGAAGATGAGAAAGTTGTGTCTCCTAGTGTAGGTAAGGGAACATATTGCTGGCACTCAATAACTGGTAGCTAATAAGCAGTAGACAATTAAGTCTTCAACCAGGCACCCATGCTAGCCAGTAAACATTTAGCTGCCAGGTAGCAGACAGGTGGCCTTGCACATAACAAGCAAAAATACCTGCTCTCTGGGCTTTTTTCTCCATTTGCTTGTTAGCAAGGGTCACTGCACGCTGTTTTTTTCAAGAGGAACCAAACATGGACAGACACGGTGTGAGCTTGCCATTGTCATCACTGGCAATGAATACCACCAGAGGGAAGCTCAGGGATTCCAAGAACCTGTTGCAGCTAAAATTAATGTCAGTGTGAGGTTAAAAATGCCTGGAATGAGAAGGTTATCCTTTGACAAAGTATTTTCATGTCAGTCCTTGTTTTAAGCCACTGCAAAAGCCCGGGCTAGGATGTTGAATCAACAAGTTACAAAGAGCCAGTGGGGAAGAAGGTTGCAATTCCCAGTGAGATCTTTTAAGCAATCTGATGTTTTCTAACAATGGAAAGGAAAAATCAATTGCAAAGCTGTTTGCTGTGTTTCAGTCTCACAGCTCCAGCCTTTCTCACTGGCTATGACACACACACATCAGACATAGGAAAAGGGAGATCTGAGGGGCAGGAAGCAGCTGAGAGTGGCCAGTTGAAAAAATATCCCACACATTAAATGTGCTTCACACGGCAGAGTAAAAGCAGGAGGATTTCAAGAGAAAATTGTGTATTAATTGCTCTCCCTTTCCATTTGCTCAATTTTCAATGCTTTTTTAGAGCTGGATAACAAACTTTCCTGGCTGGATGTGTAATATGATGGAGAAGGATGTCCTGCGTGCACCCTATCATGTCTCCAGTTCTCCCTAAAACAACAGACCCTACCATCCATGGACATTAGCTATTTTACTCCATGGGATTTAATGTGCGTGGATGTATTTCCTACACACATTTCCCTGCCTGCATCCAAGAAACTCAGAAAAGAGGGAGAGCCAAGAACAGGCTGCTGTAGATGTCAAAGTATTTTTTGCAAGATAAAAGAACCTGTCTTACATAGTAATACTACCAAGGGATCCCAGCAGAGACTGATACCCCTTGGACTAGGCACCATACAAGTCAGCGAGGAGAAGCAGCCCTATATCCAACACTTATAAATGTAACTGAAAATAATAAAAGGTTGTTGGAAGAAGACAAAAAAAGCTGGACTTTCTGCAGGTCACATAGATGAGCTGCTCTATATAACATATTGCTGCAATGCATCAAAGCTTCATTTTACATTTTACACAAGTTATACAGAATATCTCACTCTGCAGCTCTGTTGTGCCACACAGAGCAGAGCTTTGCTTTAGATCATGAATTCATTTTGCTGTGAATTTCAGGTCTTAACTACAGCACAAAACAGGTCAGAAACCTAATCACAAATCATTTCCAAAAATGAGGTAGACTCGAAATTCCTCAGTCAAAAGGCATAAAAGCCTCCGGCTTGCTCAAAGTTTATCACTCATTTCTTTCTTTGTAAGCATAAGTATAAAGTCTTATTGTGCTCTCTTTGGTCTAGGGTAAATCCAAGGTGTCTTTACTGCCATTATCTCTGTTCTTCTGCTGCCCTCCTGGAATGCAGGAACAGAATTTTTTTTTTTTTATTTTTTCTTTAATTTAAAGAATATTTTTACTCAGCCTAGAACACAGTGACAATCATAACAAAACTCATTAAGCTACCTCAGAAGGATGCATATAAAATTACACCCTAACTAAAACCTCTCCAGAACAAAGTGACATTGATAACAAGAAAAAAACTACAAGAGAAAGGTAAGATTCTCTTATGCATATCTTGTAGGGAGACAATAAGGTCCTGCTAGTGTCAAGACCATAGGAATCATATAAACAGAAAGAGGGAGAGGCTGCATGTTCGAGAAGTGTGCAGATGGCCTTTGTTTTTGTTTCTTATCTTAAGTCATCTTTTAATTCTGTCCTACCAAGCCCTCTCAAAAAAAGCAACTATAATCAAAGCTCGTGTTAGAAGTGTCTTAACACAACAAGCTTCTCAGTAATAAAATCACACCACAAAAAAAAAAAAAAAAAAAAAGAAAAAAAAAAAAAAGGAAAAAAAGAAATACAAGCATGTATTCTGGTGTCTCCTACTCCGCATTGCTAGGCCTATCTGGTATGCCTGTAAAGTGGAATATTGTCCAGGAGAAATGACTTCCAGGGAGCCTTAATCTCTAAACCTGAAGCAGGGTTTTCCTCACTGAGCAGAGGCAGCTCAATTCCACATACCACCACGAATGTCTCTCGGCAGAGATGCAACCACCAGATGGTGGCATTTCCACTGTATAAGGTACTATGGTGACACTTGACTTGGCATGTAATTAAAGTGATTCACAGAACATGTGTAATTTTCTGTTTAAGAACAGCGCTGTTTTAAAAGGATCTATAACTATAAACCAGAGGACAACAGTCTTTCGGGGCAGGCTCAGATTGTTTATTCACCATTTCCACAATATCTAGCATTACTAGAAAGGCAGAAATTTTGAATTAGAGAAAACTGGCTCTGAGAACTAGCAATGACAGGCATTTTTCTCCTGAGTTACCTGATGAAACCTGGGTCACGTTCCTACTCCTGCAGATATCTTCCACTTCATCAGTAATGTTTACATGCATCTTAGGAAGAAGAGTTGCTTGGGATACAAGAACTACTGCTCAGCAGTGGGGGCAAGGAAGAACCTCTGCATACCTGAAGTTGCTTTTTTTCTTTTTCCTAGGAAGTCCATCAGTGGATGTGATCCACAAAGGGATTTTTTGCTGACAAAGAGCCATTAGGTACTGCTCCCTCTACAGTCTTTTGCAAACTGCCGCAGGCTTTCCCTTAAAACAGTAACTTTATCCAATTAATTTCAAGTTAATTTTTTGCATTGTTCTTATACAACATCAGGGGCTCAAAAAGCTGTAGCCAGCAGTAACAGTAGGAAGCAACATTTTTCACCTAGACACCCTTTGGAGCTGAAACTCCTTTGTATTTGACATCCAGGAAACAGTACTTCCATCTTTCTAAATTTTTGTTATCTTCTGTTGCATCTCCTAAAGTGGTTTTGGGAACTTCGGGCTGGAAGGGTCCTCCTGGGTCATCAAGTGCATTGGTGAACAGTACCCTACTGTCAGTGTCTCAATAGCTGACAGTTCTTGCCACGACAATTTCTCTACTGGGAAGCAATTACAGGATGCTCGTTACTGGTTAGTAATTTTCCCATGTTTTACAGACTAAATTTGTTTGTGCCCAGTTTGTACTCAGTTGTTCTTGTGCTTCTGTTAATATTTGGGGTATCAATGACTCACTCCTTCCTGATTTTTCCCTCCTAGATTATTCCATGGGATGATACAATTCTGTTCCAGTACAAAATATAAATTGGCAGTAATTTACATAAAGTAAATTCCAGATCTTTAATAACTCCTAGAGGACAACTTTTATTGCTCTCTCTCATTGCTACCACTCTTCCACCTCTTTTCCACACACATGTATTTAGTTAGAAACTTGAAATACAAGTTACAATACACTCTGCCCACAGTAATATTGAAGTTTTCAGTTCCCTTTACCTCTGCCCCAACATAGCTGCACAATAGGGACTCTCTAATTCAAAAAGGCTTAAGCCAGAAAAAAGGGTCGTTTTACTTCCACTGTCTCACTGGTGAGGGGTGCCTTTCCACAGTTCTGCTATTGTAGTCTGCCATTGCATGAAAATCTTTTGCCAACACAAAAAACCTTACACCAGTATTCCCATATCAGCAAAGAACTTCTTGTGTAAATACAACCTTGTTCAACATCCTGGCACCGCTGGCACAGAACGAATAGAACAAACAACCTGCTTTCTCACCCCTGAAAATGTATTTGAGCACATTAGCTGGTGCTGTTGGGCAGCTGGAACAGACCTTTTTTGCCTGATACTTCCTGTGTCATTCGTAGGTAGTTTCAAACTCCAGGGCTACAATGTTACTGTGCACTCTGACTGCAGTCTGACAATTAGAAAAAGACAAAACTTATTTTCCCTTCTTCAGCTAGTGTAGAAGAGAAAAGTGCTCTTAAGACACTCAAGAAAATTAAAACTTTACCCTTCTGGAGTTAATATATTTATTGCAGTGAAGAACTTATTTTACTTTACAAGTGGTAAAATGTCACAACATCTTGGTAGGTCATTACTCTCAAGTATTATTCCAGTTGCACTAGGTTTAAGTCTGCACTTCAGATTATCACTTCCCCTTCCTCTGTCTCTTCTCATGGATGCATGGTATGCCTTCCCTACCTCAAATTATACTGGATATCCAAGCTTTACAACAAGTGTGGAAGTCACCTGTCCTTATCTTTCATGTTTTTCCACTTGACCTGGAAAACCAGTGTATACAAAAAAGGGCCTGTTTTGCATCACACACTCCAATGAAACAGCAAAATTATATATGAGCACAATTCAAGTCAGAGGAAATCATGTCATTGTCTTTAGTGGGCCAGGATTTCTTCTTAAAATATTTGGCTTTGGCAGTTATCTAATCTTCTCTATTTTATTATAATGGAATTAGAAATAAAATGTCCATTATTTCCCTCTTTTCAAACAAATTATAGTAAGAACTGTCTCCTTCATTTTGCTACAGCCTGAGATATAAAGTATTCAGGAAATAAATTCTAAAAAACAGAACTTATTTTTAGAAGTAAAAAAAAAAGTCAAAGCAGTCAGTAGATTCAGGCTCTGGATCTGAGTCGCTTTAAAACTTTCAGAAAAATATCAAAAAGGGACAAATGTTCCTTAGTTGAAGCAAAACCAGAAGGCCAACCACCTCAAGGGTGTCTATGGCTCTGGTGGATCCTCTTATACCCCTCCTGGAACGCCTGAATGCTTTCATGTCCCCCTGAACTGCCTGTACAGCAACACATATGGCATGGGGAATAAACAGCAAGAATTAGAGATCTGTGTGTGGACCATGATCTCACTGGGATTACAGAGACATAGTGGGATAGCACATATGACTGGAATGTTGTCATGGATGGTTATGTACTTTTTAGGAAAGACAGGCAACAAATCAAGGTGGTGGAGCTGCTCCTTATTTGAGGGAGAGCAACTGGAATGTATGGTGCTCTGCTTAGGGTTGGATGAAGAATGTGTTGAGAGCTTGTGGGTAAGAATTAAGGGGCAGGATAACATGGTGATGCTGTTGTGGGTGTTTAGTAGAGGCCACCTGGACAGGGCAAAAAAAATCTATCAGGCCTTCTACAGGCAGCTGGATGTAGCCTAGTGATGTTCCCCAGGGGTCAGCACTGGCTTCAGTCTTGTTTAACTCATTCATCGGTGAAGTGGATGAAGGGGCAGAGCGTAAGTCTGCAGACAGTGCAAAACTGGGAGCAGTGACTGATATACCAGAAGGCTGTGCTGTCATTCAGAGAGACCCAGACAGGTTGGAGACTTGAGAGGAAAGGAACTTAATGAAGTTCAACAAAGCAAATGCAGGGTCCTGCACCTGGGGAGAAATAACCCCACGTACCAGCACAAGTTGGGGCTGACCTGCTAGAAAGCAGCTCTGCAGAGAAGGACCTGGGGGTCCTGGTGGACACCAAGCTGTCAGTGAGCCATCAGTGCCCTTGTGGCCAAGAAGGTCGATTGTATCCTGGGGTGCATTAGGAAGAGCATTGCCAGAGGTCAAGGGAGGTGATCCTGCCCCTCTACTCAGCCCTGGTGAGGCACATCTGGAGTGCTGTGTCCAGCTCTGGGCTCCTCAGGATGAGAAAGACAAGGAACTACTAGAGAGGGTCCAGAAGAAGGCTATGATGAGGGGACTGGAGCATCTCTCTCATGAGGATAGGCCAAGGGAGCTGGGCCTGTTTAGTCTGGAGAGGAGACGAGTGAGAGGGGATACTATCAATGCACACAAATATCTTAACAGCAGGTGTCAAAAGAATGGGTCCAGACTCTTTTCAGTGGTTCCCAGCAATAGGACAAGAGGCAACGGGCAGAAACTGATGCACAGGAAGTTCCGCTTGAACATAAGGAAAAACTCCTTTACTGTGGCGAGCACCGACTATGGAGAGTCTGCCCAGAGAGGCTGTAGAGTCTCCTTCTCTGGAGATATTTAAAACCTGACTGGGCCTGATCCTGTGTAGCCTGCTCCAGGTGAACCTGCTTTGGGGGGAAAGAGGATTGGACTAGATGATCTCCAGGGATCACTTCCAACCCCAGTGATTCTGTGATTCTGTGATAATATGTACCTACTTTTAAATATTGTCTTTGGAATTATTAAACTATAAAAATGTTCTTGGGACTTAGCAAGACAATCTATCTGTGATGGAAACTAGATAAAGCTTGTGCAAATAAAGAATTTACTAAATTGCTAATATAAAAGAACCAGTATTCTAGAATATAATTACTATAGACACATTTACTGGCAAAAGCTGAGTAATATCTCTCAAAGACAAAGAACAGCAATCTGTAGCCAAACCAAAAAGTCCATCTTTTCAGGTGAACCTTTGCTGGGCAATCGATTGGACAAAGCTGGAAGAAAATTGGTCTTTCTTTACTGCTGAATGTGAAAGTAGAAAATCTTAGGTAATTGCCTCATTTAAGAACACAGAAGTGGTATAGATCAAGCAATGTCACAGAATTACTCAGTAGGCATCTGGGTGGGGAGAGAGGAGCATGCTTTTACAGCAGACAGAGGATTGTGCTCAATTTGGCTATGAGAAATGAACAAACAGGTCAGTAGGCAGCAGAGAGGAAGAGATATTTCATGACTTGGCAGAAAGATAAGGAACAGGAACACAGAGATCCAAAACCCAAACAAAATTCTGCTAGCAGAAAACAGAAGAAAAAATGCTTCTGGGTTTCAGTACATTGTTTTTCCTCCTAGATCTGCATATTTTCTATGTTAGTAAAACAAAAAGTAATACATTGTTTGAGCTCATGTTAAATATGTGTGTGTATGTACACATGCACACACATCCTAGAGCAGTGAGACCATGGAGTAGTGGTTCAGGGAAAGGTGTGCCTGAGACCCAGGGCAACCATCACTGTTTGCAGGAGTGCCTCAGAGCTTTCCTCCCACGAAGGCATAGCCTCAGGATCCAGGTTACAGGAAAGAGCATTACAGCTGTCTACCTAAGCGAATGAAAGCTGAAGATCAGGTGGGGTGGAGTGGCACCTACGTGGCAGTCTGGCAAGGTTCCAGCTGAAAGGATGAAATCCTTATCTAAGGTGATTAAGCAAAGTCCCATTTACTTCAGCAGAGCTATGACATTTTACACTAAGGGAGGATGTGACCCCGTTTTCTTCCTTTGTGTCTTGTTCTTATTCATGGGTGCGCCGGAAGGCAGAGATTGCCATCACATTACATCTCACTCAAGACACGAAGACCTGTACACCTGCTATTACTCACTGTTCATCTTCCTTTGAGTTCACTGGGATTTCAATTGTGTGCTTTCATTTCATGCTCATGCAGGGACAAACATGTCTCTTTAATTCTACCTATTAGCATTGTCCCCTAATCCTACCCTTAAAATAGCAGAACAAAGGTAGTAGGTAAAATCTGTTTCGCTTGGATGTATTCAGAATGCATTTTTTTAAAGGCAAAACACCAGATTTTCATTAGCAAAGCAGTGAGTCACCCTATCAACTGTACTCAGAATAAATAAGAACTGCATTGCAACTGAAACTGTGTGCTTTCCCTTAATGGGCAAGTGTCTCTGAGGAGAACCTGGTAGGAGAAAATTATCCAACTTTTTGGGATGTTGTTCCTTTCTCCTCAGCTGTGAAAATTAATGGAAGGTTTTTTTGAGTTCATGGAAACACAAAAGACGCATAAGATGCAAAACTCCCTGTTCCTAGTTGCTAGCAAAAAAGGTCTCTATCACAAAAATTTTTGTAATAAGGGCATTCCTACAGTCATGCCTGATATCACATCATTTATCTTTTTTGTTATTTTTTGTAGTGCAGCAGTTTAACTGAGTAACGCTATGCATGAACACATAGAATGAGAATATAAGGACAATTAAAACATGAAGGCAAAAAAGAAAACAGCATACTAGCAAAGAGACAGTCTCACACACTCAATTACTGTAATGAAGTGTCTTATTCCTAAAATAGTCACGTTAACCTCATAGATAAATGAGGACTTAAAACTTCCAAGCATAACAGAATTTGGCCTAAACTCTGGATTAAAATAAGATGATGAAACACTGCTCTGCATCAGTTGCCTGTCAAGGCTACCAAACAATCACACAAGTTCTCCAGAACCAGATTTTGTATGTCTTTTGCTGAAATTTTCACTAACCTGTGTTGTGTATTGTAAGCATTTGGGATATGATTTAACTGAAAGAAGTGACGAAACAATGGTTTTGTGTCATTATCAACTGCCCCTTTTGGTGTCTGCTTGTGTGCTTTAGAAAACAAAGCCCCATGAAGTTACTTACACACTTGCAAAATTTGGGCTTTCTCTGTTTGATGGCCAGTCCAAATGATTTGCCTCAGATCTTGTAAGGTTATTTAAAATATTCTTTTAGGAAGCCCAGCAGCTTCTGACTATTTGTGTATGTACTTGCTGTCATAAGAAACCTTGCTGGCTGCCAAGTACTGTATCAATTCCTTAAAACAGCAGTCAGACAGGAAAACCTCAGGCAGTCAAAAGGTTACTCTGAAGATAGAACACTTCTTTGGCAAACTACTCTGTTTGTCAGTGCTTACTATTCTTTGCTCTGAGGAGCAGTGTCACCATTCCTTTAGAGGTGGGGAGCCACATTAGAACCTTATTTTAGCATAGAATTAATGATACCTGTTTATTTCTAGAGTTTCAGTCAGTCTTATGAGCATCTTGGCTGACAGCACCTGCATATATTCTGTAGGAAAGTACTCCACTGCCTGGTCTATTCCCTTTATTAGGGAAGGTACTATCTTTTCCATGTAAAATTTAATCCTCCTCTCTATATAACAAGACTGCTTAGGAGGGCACTGAAAATTTAGGATTCTCTTTATGGTCTGAATTATATGGGAAGGCTGGCTTCTTCTAGGGCTTTTGAAAAAAGAGCCCTTCAGCACTGAAATTTCCTTCATTTATAGATAGCTAACACTCAATCACTAAGGACACTAATCACACACAAACCCTGATCACACTGATCCCACTAATCACACACAAACCCTGATCAGGTATATTAAAGCTTAGCCATCCAGAAACTTTTACTGCAGGCATCCATAAATGGATGCCTGGGCTGAGAAATCATAAGTTTCTTTTTCAGAACTGCAAGCTGTCAACACCACAACCATAAAGGTAAGTGCTCAGCACCTGTGTAAGGCAGACCCTTGCTATACGTCAGGCTGGGTGTTCAGAACCTGGAGCAGGGAATACGTATAGGTGTATTTGGAAATGCAGACTTTCTTCTGTTGTGCTAGCAACAAAATCGTTCTGACAGCCATTTCTTCCTCCATCATCTGTGAGGTTCTCCTCGACATTCTCTCTAATCCCATTAGGGTTTGTGGGACAGATGACCAGGAATTCAGTGCAACAGTTCCCTCTCAATAGCAACCCAAAAAGAATCCCTTCAAGCCAAATGTTCCCACAGGTATGTATACTCAAATCCCTCTAACAGCCCTCTAAGCCTAAAGGAAATATTTCAAGTGACAGAAGGAGGGAATCTTTCATGTTCTGCCCCATATAGTCATCATTTGAGACCTAGACATTGCAGACCATATTTTTCCATTTCACAATAATTCTTACAAGTTTTTTGTCATAATATAAATTTCATCAAAAGTGGACTATGGCAGAAAAACTTGATGATGAGATTCACTTTGGGATCTCCATGTTTATTTCTAGTTCACTGTCTCTTAACATATTTATTAGTGACATTTTGAAATACCTTATGTCACTTGTGACTGCAAGCCAAGACATGATGTGACTAACAGAAAAGGGAAATCACACATAATGATATGCAGCTAGGTATAAATACCCACCGTACTTCAAACAAAAAAAGAGGAGTTAAAAAGGGGGGAAAGAAATTCTCTGTGACATATATTTTTAGACAGATTCATGAAAAAATCCTTTTTGGAATGGTTTCGATTACTCATTTTAGTCTTTCAGAGCTTCAAGTACATTGTTACAAGCTGTCTCCATCTGTCAAATCCCTCTTCAGTGATGCAGCGATCTATGCAGAGAGAAGAAAGAAACATCAGATTTCCCTTAAAAAGCTCTGAGCTGAAAGCTAACTATTTTAAAAAGTAAGGGGCTTGTAAGGGGTTTGTTTTGGGGGTTGGGTTTTTTTCTGTTGGTGGGGTGGGGTTTTTTGCGTTTTTTTGAGGGTTTTTTTGGGTTTTTTTTTGGCCAGCCACTGGTAGTAGAGATAAATTTTCCTGTATCCAGACACAAAAAGAGAAATGCTGCCAGAGAAGCTTTACATTATAGGCAAATCACCTTTCCTCTATTTGTGTGTCCTTCTTATCTCGCTCATGTTCGCTAAAAGCCAATAGCCTTGCATTCATTGCTAAAAGAAAATCTGCTTTAAAGATGAAGGCAGAGGTAGCTACCAGGTCATTCCAGGCTGGAGAAAATAAATGTTTCTGTACATAGCTCCTGTGTCTTTGAATGGCTG